>JAADYJ010000037.1:0-52282 GCA_023338205.1 Halophytophthora polymorphica | reverse complement strand
CCCCCCCCCCCCCCCCCCCCCCCCCCCCCCCTGCTTGTGTTGCGCGTCCGCAGATCCGCACGCGCTGTTGCTGGTGGAGACTTGGAGGAAGGGGCCACTGACGCACGGCCGGCGTAATGGAGAACTGCCTGGGCCGCCTGGGGCCGCATTTGACACACAAGAGGGTGGGAACAACGGGAGAAAGGGGCTCTTGCCCATCGCCGCTCCCCTTCCCCTAGCGCGGCTGGCAGGCAGACGAGCCGCGGTCGGGCCTCTACGGTGAAGTCCCTTGTAGAACGAAGTACGAGAGGGTTTATTTTGGACGGTTACGTCGAGGTACCATCCTAGTCGTCGGTCAGTCGCGGTTGGAATATCTGCAGCGGGGATGCCTACTGCGGTTTATCGCTGTCAAGAATGTGGTGGGCTCCAGAGCATCCATTTAGAGAGGGCCGTTTCCGCTCCAGCTGTGGTTCACTGGAGACCAACAGCTTGAGCGCCAGAAGCCCAGACTTTCCCCGCTTGCGGTGCCTGCGTCTGAGCGCGCCGCGCCGCCGATTGACGCTGCGTGCGCACCAATTCGCCTCGGGCAGCATCCGTTACGCCCCGAGCTAGCTTTGTGCCCCGAGCTAGCTTTGTGTCGCAGGTTCTCCCAAATATCGGTGCGAAAGGTGAGGAACTCCCGAAAAAAGCAGAGATTTTCGAGCCTTTGGTGTAAATTTCACCTTCTCGAAGTGTGGGAGCTAATAGGGAGAAGACGCTCCATGCCAGGACGCATACAAAGTGCCAATGACCGCCGAGTTCCTCTTCGTGGTTTAACACTCGACTGCGCCCCTCGCAGCCTCGAGCTGCTGTAGCATGCAGGAGAAGCCCGCGAGCGAGCGTGTCCGAGGATTCTTGTGCATGCCGATCAACGAGATGCCCGGCTCGACCGCGGTTGTCCCCGTCGTCACCGACGCGATCCCTCCGCATAACCAAGTTGCCGCTAGTGGTGCGTCAAACTGCTTGGAGCCTCATAGGGTTACCCCGGCTGAGCGCGTGGCACTGCATGCCTTCCACAACGTTCCATGTCTCCATTGTGGCCATGTGTCTTCCTCTGTGGTGAATGAAGTCCTCGCCGCGTGAAGGAAAGTGGGCAGTATGTAGATATCAGGTGCCCAGTCGCGCATCTGCCACGTTGACAGAGAGCCGCGAGTTCAGCGCCACGCTCCCTGGACTCGGCGGCTACCTTCGACGAAGCCCATGCTCCGGCAGTGAACACTTTGCCTCGCTGCATGGACGACGAACGAATCTGCGGCATGAACGCCATGCGGTGGTTGTCGAGTCGATATGCGCATGGGGCGCTGGCGTGCCGAGTGGCCCCAGGCTCGAGCACCGCCGTCACGCCGCGCAGCATGGCCTGTCTGTTTACCCAGGAGCCAGAGGGCTGGCGTACCAGTGGCGACGGAGGACATGCGCGAAAGCTGCGAACGAGAGGCCTTCACGAGCTTGAGCGGGGCACGCGAGACGGGCAAGCAGGTATGCGGGTCGCTTCAACCAAAAGCTCGGTGCTTGAAGTGCGCGGGTGTAATCCTATGACATAACATACCCCGTCCATCGATATGATTTACTATAGGTTTCCTCCTCTTCTGCTCTGCCATTGGTCGGAACTCAGCGAATTTTGATTGGCCGCGCACCGATTACTTCCGGATAGTTTCCGGATAATGCCGATACAAAAACCAAGTACACGTCCCCCCTGGTCGGAAATTCCTGAATTCCTGGCCAAGGGGGGACGTGTACTTGGTTTTTGTATGGCTTGGTTTCAAAGCTTGGTTCTCGCGGCTTTAGCACGGCCACCCTCACTCACCCTGCGCGAAAACAGAATGCAGGTCGCTTCCTGGCGCCGTGCAACCTCACAAGCACGCGGACGACGCACGAGAAGCAGGCGGAGGCCTTGGAGTCCATCGCGAAGCTGCGCGCACAAGAGTATGAGCGCCTCGCACAGTCCATGGGGCCCGCAGACGGCCGTCGCGTCCCCAACAGTGCCCCAGACACCGGCGGCGGCCACGCGGCCCGTGAACCTGCACGACGTGATGGGCGAAGAGCTCGCCGCCAAGCTCCAGCGCGAGGAACAGGAGCAATGGGAGCGCGAGATGGAAGGCCGCTTCGGCGGAGACGACAGACAGGTGGGCTGGTGCTTCGTGGAGGTGCCGACCTCGGGCTCCGACGCCGAGCACGGCGTCATGAGCGTCGTTCAGCAGGAGGTTTCCGTGGAGCAAGCGGGCGGCAAGGGCGACGCCACGGGAGACGACGACCCGGACTACACGTTTGCGCTGGAGCTGCAAGCGCAGGAGGCCGAGGAATACGACCGCATGCGGCGCCAGGAGGCCTCCTCCATGGAGCGCATCCGCGTCGTGCACCAGGAGAACCCGCGGCGAGAGGAGATCCGCGAGACGCTCAAGCAGTACTACGACCGGGACACTGGTGCTCCGAGCCGCGGTTCTCCCGCCTGGGCCGGCCCAAACGATGCTACCCCATGCCAAGAGACGTCGTCCACGGCTTCGACCGCGACGAAGTCGACGGAGACGCCGTCATACAAGGCTGCAAGCCTCGGTGGCGTCGCGCGACCTCGCCTCCGCGACCTGGACATGCGTCACGGAGTTTACGTGGATGGCTCCGAGTGCGACGTGCCTTCGTACAAGTTCCACGCGCTCAACTCGACGCGCAAGCACCCGGATCGGAAGGCCCGCCAGCGCGCCAAGAACGCCTCCAACACCGCGGCCGCCGCCGCTCCAGGACGACGATCGTGGGCGAGTTACGGTGGTTCGTGAGCTGCCGAACTGGCGTGGGGAGCTGGAGAGGGCTCGACGCCGAGTGGCATTGGCCAAGCAAGTCTTGTACACTAAGTAGCAGTACGGAAGCGCAGCCGCAGCAGACGCCAAGCAGACGCAGCCGAGCCAAAAGCAGTCGCAGCTGCAGGAGGAGCAGAAGCAAGGAGCAGAAGCAGGGAGCAGAAGCGCTCGCCATCGGGCGAGAAGGAGCCCAGGGCCGTCGGGAGAAGGCGCCCAAGAGAGGTAATAGCAGCGCAGCGCCCTCGTGCGTCTGGCACCCTGATCCAGCTCCTCCGGTCTCCGTGGGCGCTCTGCAAGCCGAGGCGAAACGGGCTCCATTACCGTCACGAAGGCGCCCGGAAGCTTGTCATCCAGCCCTCGCGCGAGTTTCAGCCAATCACCCAGCGCGTCTCGCTTCGTGTGGGCCACTCCAGTTGCCACCATTCCACGTCTTGGGACCCTCTTTTCTGGAATTTGCTCCATCACAATATGCGTTATGGAAGGCCATCGGAGCTTGCTCCCTCCCCCAGTCACTTTCCCCGCCCGCCATTTCCCCGTGGAAAGCGTCTGGGCCGTCCGTGGAGCTGCTGCTCCTGCTCGCCGTGCTCGCCCCCTGGCGCCTCCTCCCGCGCGCCTCGCCCTCCCACACGCGCGCGTCCGTCTCCCGCCCATCCGTGCGTGTGCGTGTGTGGCTGCATCGCTGTGTGTCGCCGCGTGTGCGCCTCTGCGCAAAGCGTCGACGCGTCGGACCAAAAGCCGACGCTCCAACCCCGCAAGTCGACGTGTCTCGCGGTCTCGTGGGCCTCTGGAGCCGCTCCCATCCGTCTACACCGCAGCGCCAACGCCTCGACGTGTACGTAAGCTCCGGTCTCCGCGATGATCCGCTCGCCCGCGTCTGGCGCGCCGCCGAACGAGAGCGATGACTGGGAGAACGCCGCGGTCACGGTGTTGCCCCGTGCGCCGTCTGTCGCGCCTTCAGGCGCCGTAGAGACGGCTACACAGGCCATGCAAGGCCTCCGTCTCCTGCAGCCGCCGCCCACGGTCGCCGATGACGGCGGCGCGTACCCCCGCGCTCCTAGCCCGGCCCAACAAACGCAACAAGGTGCAGGTCGCGATACCGGTCAACCGCTCAGTGCGGCCACCGCCAGCGCCCACGGGCCGCTGGATCCCGTGCTCGTGGCGTGCCTGGAGAACGCGCGCGAGCGCCTGACGCTGTTCAAGTTCGAGGACCAGATCGTGCGCTTCCTTCGAGCTCCGCGCGAGCCGCACCTCAACTTCCCGCCGCTCTCGTCCTACCACCGCCTCATCGTGCACCGGCTGGCGCATCGCTGCGCTCTGGAGCACCAAACGGCCGAGTACAACCCGTACGAAGGCAGCTCCGCGCGCGTGGTGACGCTCTTCAAGACGCCGCAATCGGCCGTACCGCGCGTGCTGCTCATCGACTTGTCCGCGGACCGCCAAGCACCAGCCGTGACACCGGCGTCGGCCCCCAAGATCATGATGCGGAAGCGTGGGGCTCAGCGGCCCGGCGCCAACGGCGGACGGGGCAATGGCGTGGACGGGAAGGCCACGCGCTCCATGCAGGACCGGGAGCGCGCGTACGCCGAGGCGCGCGCACGGATCTTCGGGGACGACAGTCCTAGTAGCAGCACCGCCGCCACGAACAGCGCGGCCGAGTCGGTCTCGTCCTCGTCACCGTCCTCCTCGACGTCTTCAGCCAGCGGTGCAGGAGCCAGCAACAGCGTCAGCTCCAGACTGGGCAACAGCCGACAGGCAGCAGGTCCCGACGGCAGCAAAGGCTTCGGGCGTGGGCGTGGGGGGCCTGGAACTGGAGGTTCCGAGCGTTCAGCCGCTGGAGCAGGCCGAAACCAGTCGACTCGATCGCCCAAGGGCCCCCCAGACGCCGGAGAAGCTTCACGCGCGACGCCCAACGCCCGTAGCGCGCAGAATACGGCACACTGGAAGGAGAGCAAGGTGCTGTGGCGCAACCGCGAGCAGGAACTCAACGATCCGGACTTTACACGCCACCACGACGCCTTCCGACCGGTTCGCACGGCCTCGGGCGGCGGAGCCGAGTCGCCGTATCACAGCGGCGGCGGCTACAACCGCGTTGGCGGCGGCGTGGGGCGTCACGGCCATGGCAGCAGCAGCAGCTACAGCGACTACCATAAGTACGAGCGCTCCTACGACCGCAGTTTCGACCGGAACGTCTCGGGTTTCCAGCACCAAGCGGCCGGAGCGCCACCGCCACCGCCACCGCCGCCACTCCCCACGGGCGCTGGTCGCGGCCCATACCCCAATAGAGTAGACACGAGCCACCACCTGTACCAGCGCACGGCGCCGCAGTTCCAGCAGTACTCGCAGCAGATGACCCCGCCGCCCCTGCCCATGGGTCGAGGTGGATACGGCCACCCTTCGCCTCGTGGGCATCCGGTGGCTCGAGGCGCCAATTGGACGCCTCAGCAGCCCACGAACACGCGAAGCGGCGGCAGATTCATCGACGACGACTTCCCGCCGCTCGGCAAGTGAGTTCCCCGCCGCGGGACGTCGTCTCCAGGCCCCTGAACCAGCCACGACTCGTCCGAGCCCAGCCACGAGACGAAGGTCGACGCGTTTGTGCCGGGCAAGGACGCGCTGCGACGACGCCGTGCGGGCCCTGCTAGTAATATACTCCTCGTTTGACCGTGAAGGTGGTGCTGTCGCTCTTGGTCGCCTCCATGGCCATGGCCATGGCTCAAAGTGTATTCGCTGCCAGCTCCAGTGACTACCGTCGCCATCCTGCTCGTCCTCTTGCTGCCTCTGTCTCCCGTGCCAATAAATAAAACGTCGACGTGTGCAGATCCTCTCGCTCTCCTGCTGTGAGGCCTGGACGTGAGGCTGCGAGCCCGCCATGACGCCGCGTGCGTCGTCTATCACCGCGCGTCCGTGGCATTCGCCAGGGCTTTGCCACTCCCGCCTCCGCCACCAAGACGCAACGCTGCACGACGCGAGGCAGTGGCAGCCACAAGACCCAATAGCCACCAAGACGCGACCGAGTCAGACTTTGTCCAGCGCATGGGTCACGGCATGGACCTACTGGCCTTGCGACCATTGCGCTGAGCTCTACGGCGTCGTACCTTGTCGTCGCTGGCATTTCTTCTCGCGGAGCTTCTTCTTGCGCTCCGTTTCCTGTTCCCGCGAGAGCACAGAGTGAGCAAAAGGGGGCAGCGTCAGTGCCCTGGGCTGTGTCCTCCAGCGTCCGCATGCCCGCTTTCCCGCTCGCACCTTCTTCTTGTGCCACAGATCCAAGTACCGCTTGACGGTGGCGTCGCTTGTCGCCTTCTCCGTGGACAGCCACGGCTTCTTCCTGCGGGAGAAAAGCAGTTAATGGGCCCGAGAAACACCGCCAAGGTCAGTAACGAAGGGATCAACACCGCTTGCGCCTCGATGGAGACGCTGCAAACGCTCGCCACGCACTCGTCCAGTCGCTTGCGTAGCTTCCGCTTCGTCTCGTTCGTGCGCTCCACCTGTGAGCGAAGCTCGCGCTGCAACGCACGGATCTCCTGGCAGAGCTCGTCGTCCTCCGGAGTCTCCAGACAGCGCTGCACAAGCTCTTCGTCGGGCATTTCCAGCAGTCCCACGTCGCGCAGCACGCCCATGAGACCACTAGGACTCCATGACCGCAGGTTCACACCGGCAGACGAACTCAGCTGGCCGTCCTCCTCGAGCGCGGGCCTCCTGGCCTCTCCGTTATTGTCTGTAGGGTGAGACGGAGGCAGCGACGAAGAGCTGGGCTCCGTCTCGTCCTCCAGTGTCTCATGCTTTGCAGGGGGAGCTACGGGACACAGCGACGCCACGAGCCTCTGTCAAGCCAAGCGCAGAGCCACAGAAGCCAAGAGTCCGCCACGCAGTTAGGAGCCTCAGCACACTGCGACCCCAAGCGAATGGAAGGGAGAAGCGGAGCCCAACCTCCTTGAAAAAGTCGTCCATGGCCGGCAGCAGCTCGGGTCGACTTGACGCGGCCAAGCCTGCGTCCTGCTTGCACGGCGCGTCATCCAAGCGGAACTTGTCCTCGTGCTTGAGCTGCAGCACCGTGTCGTCTTCTCTCCGGTCGTCTTCCGGCAGCCTCAAGTCCGCCGATAGAGCCCAAGGATCTGCAGCAAAGTCCGCCAACCCAACGCTTCGGCCGTCAACTCCCGGCCCAATGGCCCACAAACCAACGCCAGCGCACTGCACGGCGTACCTTCGAGCTGCAGCGCGTGCTCCATGTCTTCCGGCGTGACGGTCTTGAAGAACGAGTACGCGCGGAGGTACTTCCACAGCCCCGTGGTGGAGCACGGCGCGTCTGCCATTCCCAACCCAACACGCAGTCAAACGGTGAGTCCAACGATAGTTCTGCACGTGGCGCCACCGCTTCCTGGGGCGCCAGAGCTCCATACGCACCGGAAGCCAGGTCTTCCTCGACTGCGGGCGTCTCGGGGCTGCTGGCGTCGCTGCCCGAGGCGCCGCCTTTGCCCGCTGGCACACCAGCGCGCCGTATCCGGCCGTCCGCACTGGCCGCTGCGCCCACTTGCGAGGCCGCAGCGGGCTCCGCGCTGTCCTCGACCAAGTGAACCATGTGCGGAGGGAACATGTTCGAGGATTTCCCGTCCAGGAAGTCCGATATGGCCAGGAGCTGCGCGTCCAGCTGCGCGAGTTGCTGGTCCACATGCGCCCGGCCGCGCTGCAGTCGTCCACGCCAACGTACACGGCCACCGCAAGAGCGTTAGACCCGCGCAGCGCGTCCTATACACGGAGCATGAAGCGCGCAAGGCAACGCACCTTGAGCTCCTGCGTGACCTTGGCCACGGAGCTCTTGCGCGCCGTGGCCAAGCCGTCCACGGAGCTGCAGGCCAGCTTGGTGACTGGGAAGTGCTCGTGCGCCAGCCAGGGCCGCTCCAGCGCCGCGATCTCGCGCCGCCACACGCGCCGCTTGCTGGGCGGTGGCGCGCTCATGTGGCTGTGGTCTGCGTCTGCCGGGGGCGTCTCTCTGCTGCGCCTGCGCGGGTCGGAGGTGTCGGCCCGAGCACTTGAGCTCATGCAAGTCGCTCGAGCTCTGGCGAGTAACCGCGACCTTGGGAATGTAACGTTGCACGAATTACGTAACCATTATCTGACGCCATATTTCAAACATTTCTTTTGGAACCAAGCTTTGAAACATTGCATACAAACGCCAAGTGCAGCCTGCCCGATGGTCAGGAATTCCGGAATTCCTGACCATCGGGCAGGCTGTTCTTGGGTTTTGTATGGTGAACTTGGCTTTGTCTTCATTTGTTAAGGTCAACCGCATCAGGTAATTGTTCCAAAGGTTTGAATCTCGGTTCGCGCCACTTTTC
This sequence comes from Halophytophthora polymorphica, assembly GCA_023338205.1. NCBI lineage: Eukaryota > Oomycota > Peronosporomycetes > Peronosporales > Peronosporaceae > Halophytophthora > Halophytophthora polymorphica. The sequence goes on along the minus strand of JAADYJ010000037.1, from coordinate 44,142 downwards.
ACTTGCTCTATGCCGGCTTTTCTCTTGTTATCACTTCTTTTCATGTCGCACACGCGCGGCAGCGCCGGGTTTGCCGGTTTTAGATTGCCGTTTTTAGGATCGACGCCTTTGGCACGCATGCGGCAAACTGGAGTGGACCACCTCGAAGCCGGGCCCAAAGGCGCTGCCGGCCAAAGAACTGCCCGAGAGGCCAGTAAACGAGAACTCGCGGCAGGCCCCACAGTACAGTGAGTGGGCCAACAAGACCCCCAAGCGGTCGAAGCAAGCAAGTGCTGCAGCGGCGATGGCCCGCGGCAAGGCGGACCGGAAGCTCACGGTGGGCAAGAAGCTGGAGATCATCGAGGAGGCGGACCGCACGGGCCTGCTGACCGTGACGGCGCAAAAGTACGGCGTCAAGACGGGCCAGATCCGCGACTGGAAGAAGAACGTGGAGCGTCTGCGCGCCACGGACCCGTCGCGCCTCGTGTGCGCCAGCACCATCCAGCGCGGCCACCTCGTCTTCAACGAGACATACGCGCAGTACTGGGTGGGCTACAACAAGTACTGCTCCAACAACACCAACTACGACGACCTCAAGGACGCGCTGCGCCTCACGCAGAAGGAGGTCACGCGCGAGGGCATCAGTACGTCCGCTCGCTCCTTCCTCTGCGCGCCTTCCTCGCTCATGCGACAGGACGCTGCCATCTACTCCTTGCGTTTATACTCACGTGTGATATCCGTGGTGTCCTTTGTGTGCCTGCTGCGTAGATGGCTTCGGCTTCCCGGCGGTGGTGGACCCCACGGCCACGCACGCGCTCGAGTGCCCCAACTGCGGTGCGTATGGATTGCGACGGCAAGGTGCTCGCGAGTCCCCGGCAATGGCGACGTCTGGCGCAATCCTACCAGTACACTGATGCAAGCGCTAACGCTCTGTACGTGCATTCGTGTGTGTCTTTGTGTGTCTATTACATGTAGACGGGTATTACACGACGGAGGAGGTGAAGCAGGTGTACCTCAAGGACATGACGACGTTGCGCGAGCAGCTCCGCGAGTTCTTCGAGCAGAAGCCGTTCCCGACCAAGTACCTCTACTTCGTGACTAGATTAGATTTTATTAAGCCCGATCCGACGGCCGACGCGGCCGACGAGGCCGCCAAGGCGACGAACGGCGACAAGGAGAAGGGCCTCGAGAACCACATTTCCTTCTACGTGGCCGTGTGCGGCAACGGCTCCGTGATGGTGCCCATGGCCGTCTTCCCGCCCGTGGAGGAGGCCCACTGGGAGCGCAAGAAACCCGTGAAGCTGCGCCACGCGCACAGCATGCACCGCTCCAAGCGCAACGACCCCAGCGAGGCGCTGCAGTTTTTCTCCGTGGTACGTCGCGTGCTCCGTGGTTCCGTGGCTCCATTGCTCGAGGTGGCTGTTAGTGGACGTTGGTGGGCGTCGGTGGGCGTCGGTGGGCGTCGGTGGACGTCGGTGGACGCTGGACTCACGCTTGTGTGTGGTTGTAGACGTGGAAGAAGTTCTACGACGAGGAGGCCAAGTACAGCGACAAGTTCGTCTTCATGCTGGACTACACGCTGGAGGAGTTCCGGGCGCCCGAGTTCCTGGACGGACTCAAGCAGCTGGAGGGCTACAACAAGTACTGGACCACCTTCTACACGGTGCGCAACCCGCTGCGGCTCTCGCGCTTCGAGGACACGCTCTCGACCTTCGTCACGGAGGAGTGGCGCTCCATCCTTGCGCTCAAAAAGTCGAGCCAGCCCAACGACTACCGCAAGTGCGTCGCCTTCTGGTTCTACTCGGCCTGGGAGTATTTTGCCGGCGACCACGCGCGCACAGCCTTCCGGAGCTGCAACATGTACCTCGAGGATAAGGCCGTCTGGGCCGTGGAGAACGACGCGGGCGCCGTCTAAGCAGAGCCAAGGAGGCCCACCCACCCACCCGCCTCCCTCGCTTCCTCGTCCCGCGCAGGCCTCTTGTCTGCTCCGGCCTGCCTCGCGTTCTGCATATTTCTCTCCTCAGCTGCTTTGGGCGGTTGTTGTACGTTGTGCCGGCGACAATCCAAGCGCTTGTTCGCCGCTCTCGATCTTGTGTTTGTGGCCGTGCTCTCTGGGTCCACTCATCTTCAGCCTTCACCGTCTTCTTGTTCGTCCTCTTCGCCATGTTCGTCGTCCCCAGCCTCGGAGTTTGGAGCCACGATCGAATCGCCATCGCTGCTGTCGTCGCCTTCACCAGCTTCACCATCGGTGGCAGTGGCGTCACCGGCGCCATCTTCGACCAGTGCAGGGAAATACTCCTTGGCAAGCAAGGCGAGGCGCTGCGCTGCCCACTGGGACTCTACGTCTTGGCTCTTGACCTGATTGGCGGCGACAAAGTCCAGGTCTTCGTACGAGAGCTTGCCAAAAGTCACGGAACTCGCGAGGTCCAGAGTTTTGAGTTCATCCGAAGCCGTGGCGTTGGCGTCCACTTCCACGATGAGCTTCTGGCCGAGGTAGAGCTTCGTCGAGTCCGGGATCGAGTTCCATTGGAGCAGCTTCTGGATGCTCGTGCGGTACTTGAGCGAGAGCGAGCGCAGGGTCTCGCCCGCACCCAGGATGTGGTACTTGTTCTTGTCGGCTCCGATGCCCGTTCGCGTCTGCCAAAACCACAGACGAAGCTTCCCGTCGGCTGACATGCTCAGCAGCCGCGTGCGATCGAATTGCAGGTCCAGCACGCTGTCTTGATGTCCGTGCAGTGTCTGGATGAGGTTGCCTGTGGCAAAGTCGATCACGCAAATCTCTCCACTGCTTGCGCCGCTGACGATCCGCGTGGCGTCAAACTGAATGCACGTCACAGCCACATCTCGATGGACGTCGCAGATCCGCAACAGCTTGCAGTCGGCGTCCAGGTTCCAGATCACGATGCGTCCACCACTGTCCCCACTCACAATCTCGCTCGCTGTTCGCCTCACGCACGTCACTGGAACCAAGTGGCCGTTGAAGAACTCGTCGCCGCGCCGTTCCGCTTCGAGACACCAGCTCAGCTTCACGCTTCGACGCATAGTGTGCGGTGACGCCTCTCCGAGCGTCCACACCTTTATCCGGTGGTCAGCAGCTCCCGTCGTGAGCGTAGCGTTCGCGCTTTGCAAACAGAGCGTCGTGACGGTGCGGTCGTGTGCTGTGACGATGCGTGCGACGATTGCCAGCGACTGAGCGTCAAAAACGAACACGTCGCAGTCAGCGGACCCGCACGCGATCCACTGCGTATCAGCCGTCACACTTACCACCGCGGCATCAAAGTCCGCGAGAATCTTCACGAGCGAGCACGAGAATCCGCCGATGGTCTCGTCTCGGATATCCCACACGCCCAGCGACGCGTCAACCGAGCCCGTGTAGACGCGGGTCCCAATGTAGTACACGCACAAAATCTGCGCTTGGTGACCCGTGGGTGCACCCAAGTGGTTCTTGTTCGGATCTCCGACGGCTTGAGCCAGACAAGCCCCCGTGAGAAAGTCGAAGAGTAGTCCATCGAGCCCCGCGGCAGCGAAACAGGTCGTGATGCTGTGACTCGCCGTGCCCACGACGTTCTTCAGTGCTTCGTTGGTCGCGTTGAACCGAAAGCATCGAAACTTCTCTTTGGACATGATCTTGCGCATCAACCCGCCGGTTTCCACTGCGAGCTCTTCCTCCAGGTCTTTGATAGTGTCCTCAGCATTGTGGACGCGAATCTTAGCGTTCGCAATCTCCTTGTTGGTGTATTCTTCACCCGCCTTGACGCTCCCCATCAGCTTGGCCAACTTTTTCTTGAAATCTTCGAGGTCGTAGCGTGCGCCAGAGCCACTGATGATGTCGGAGTCCACCTGCGACGAATCACTGGCGCGCGCGCGCTTCAAATCGTCTTCCCCGCGGGCCAGCAACTCCTTTTTCTCTGCCAGTAGTTTCTCCAAGCTCTCCACGAGCTTGAGTTCCTCTCGAATGTCAAGCTTGCGCTCAATGCGTTCCCTTCTCAGTCGAGCGACAATGGGGCGCACGCGTTCCAGCGAGATTTCGCACGAGGATTCCGCACCAGCACCCACGAGTCTCTCTTGAAGTTTGCTCAGCTGTTGTCCAGCCGACTGCAGCTTCTTGACCAGGACAAATTCGATGTCATCTGCCTGTTGCATGTTGATATCTGTCAATTCACGGTCTTCGAGCTTCTCGTACACGTGTTGCAAGCCTCGGTAGCACGCCAGCTCGCCCTTCGTATCGCCAATGCCTTCAAACGAAAGAAGCGCGCGCTCGTAGCTTTCGATACTCATCTGAAGTGCTCGGAGCTGGAAGTGCGTGTCCGCCAAGCGAAGGACGGCCGACCCTTCTTCGTAGCGAAGTCCTACTCGTGAAGCCAAGATAGATACACGACCGAATATGGTCAAAGCATGCTCGTAGTTCTTCATGCAGAAAGTCGCCTCGCCGATCTTGAGCTGCAGCTTCACGACCTGACGTGCGTCCATCTGCTGCATCCACTGAGAGTTCTGGAACACGAGATTGTACAGGCAGAGTGCACCCTCATAGTTTTGTAGATCCATCTTGGCGTCACCCTCAAGCAGAAACGGGAAGTACTTTTTGTCCTGTTCATTCTGCGTAGATCGAGGATCATCGGAAGTAGCCGGGGCCCCGAGTTTGAGCTTATCCGATTGCTGCGCTGTTGTCCATCGAATTTCGCCGAGAGAAGCGTCCGTTGATCGAAGCTGCTGCAACAGCTCCTGGGCCTCGAGAATCAGATCGTCACGACCCAGCGCGGCATTCAGCAGCCCGATACTCCCAATGCCCCAGACAGTATCAACACCGGTAGCTTCACGAGTTAGAGCTTGCGCGACTTGTCTCCAGCGTTGAATTGCGCTCCGAAGCCGGTGGTGGGCAAGCCGATTTATCGCTGCCTTCATCTTCTTCCGCATCTCTAGGGCCTCGATACGGTTTTTAACGAACGCAGCGAACGCTCGGTATACCAGCCCTCCCCGAAGTCTTGCCAACGTCGCAAAGGCACCAGTTTCCTCCCCCACATAATCTGGGTTGCTCTCAAACGCCTCCAGTGCTACCTGGCGTTCCTCTAATCGCTTCGTGATCGTGTCTCGCCGCTTGATATCGGCCCGGAAGTAGTTCTCCACCTTCACGATCTCAGCCTTGGTGTCCAGAATGTAGAGCTGGTCGATCTCAATCTCGTCCTCCAACGCCACCACAAGCTCCTTCGTGAAAAAGCGCTGGAGGCCGTTTTCCAGTACGTCTGAATCCATTTGTGGCCCCCGGAACATCCTTGCGCGCTCCAGCTCGGCTTGCTTGTTCAGAATACGGGTTTCCGCCGCTCGTATCAACGCCACGAGGTCGATCTGCCTGTCCTTGCACCACTGTACATTGTACTCGGCCTTCTTCAAGTCGTTCCGGAGCTCGGCAATGCGGAAGTGAAATTGGCGACGGCGCTCAACAATCTTCTCCTCCTCGGTGAGATTTTCGAACCGCTTCCGTCCAGAGGGCTGTCGCGAGGGTCCGGCTTCGCTTTCCTGCTCTGTATCTTCTCCGGCGGTGCTCGGGGCCATTTCACTACGGCTCACGATACTGTTTACCTTATCCTCGAGCTCTGGTTGCATCGAAATGATGAACCGGGACACTTGCTGGATGTAGTGTTGCCGGTCGTATCGCTGCATGAACCCGCTGAGAAATTGAGAATCTACCGTGCGTGTGCGGGTGTTCATCGCAGCCTGCAGCTCATCAAGCAACTTGAATTCGTTCCCTGGGGCTGTTCGTGTTACACACATATATTTTGAGGCGTCAGAGCACGATTTTCCGATCAAACTCACTGGCAAATACCTACGCTGGTCATCCTTACCTACGGTAAAAATGGATTTGATGGCGCCGCAGTACCCGCCAGGCATCCCATCCGTGTTGACGGCGCGAACTTGGAACTCCTTGTGCTCCGTGCCACTGAGTAAATCCGTGATTGTGAATGTGGTCTCCACAGAATGTGTTCGAATCCGGCGTGGTCTGTAGTCCAGCTCCGACACGTCAAGGAACCCCTTGCCTTTTTCGTCTGCGCTGTCCACCTTGATGATCGCCTCAATGAACGTGATCTCATAGTCCTGGATCGGTTTCCCGCCGTCGTCTAATGGCTCCATCCACGACAACGAAATACTCTTGGCTGTCACGACGCCCGTGCGTAGGAATAGCGGTTCTGTCGGTGCGATCGGCGGTCCAACGCGAACGACAGCCACTTGGTTGCTCGGCAGACTCTTACCCGCCACAGTTATGGCGCTGATTGAAAACTCACCGTACTCCTGGTCAGCAGTTAGGTGGTTCACTTGGAACTGATTGGCAGCAATCGGTATTCGAAGGCACCAAAGAGAAGTCTGCAGCGGTGGCAAAGCCTCAAAGCGCCGAACCACCTCACCGAGTCTCGTTTTGCTGTGGCAGATCGAGAAGCGTAGCTCATAGTCGAAGATCGGGTTCGAGCCCGTAAAAATGGGCGGGTCCCACTGCAGCACCAGCGAGTTGTGCGAGATGCGCTTGCTGTCCACGCGAAGGTTCCGCGGCGGCTGCGATACGAAGCGTGAGGGCAAAGCTGCACCGTGGAGGTGCGGTACACCGTCTGAGAGTTGATTCGCACCGATAACTGGCGGCAGTTGCGACAACGTCGTGGCTTGGCAATGTTGTGCATGCGCATCCAACAAGCCCGAAAGAAAGTCGCCTCGACAATGCGGGCAGCGCTTGGCTTCCAGCTGCTGCTTCCGGATCTCCTCCTGGGAAAGCAGCGTGGTCTTGGCGAAGGTCTTCTCATGTGACGTGTTGTGAAGACTTTTGGACATCCGAAGTACGCGACGGCGCAGATGGTCGAGCTCCTCCGTCTTCTGTCGCACCTTCAGCTGTGCGGAGCTGATCCCGGAGCACAGGTGCCTGCGCGTGCAGTCCGTAGTATCAACAACACCGAGTGAGGCCCAGGTGGCGCACTACGCCATGCACGCATAGGTACAAGGCACGCACCGAACGTTCCGATCCACGATAAACTGCCGGTCGCAGCACTTGAGCGTGGCGTCGTGTTGCGCCTGCATGTCCATGAGGTCCATGCGGATCTCGTGCGCTTCGTGCTTCGCATAAAAGAGCTGCGGCAGCGACAGCGTCTGGCCTCCGCCCACACCAACACCAGTAGTAGCAGCAGCCACCAGCGCTTTGGGTGGCGAGATGCAAGCGACAGCCCCGCGCCGAGACGCTGTCGCCGAGAGCGCGGGAAGCGCCAGCTCCGCCGCGCCAGCCACTGCCGCACCTTCCAGTATGGCCGCTGCATGGCTGCGCCGGTTGCCCACGCGTCTGCGCAGCTCCTTGGCGCGCCATTCCGCGGCTTCTTTCTCGCCCTTGCGCTCCATTAGCCATGAGCGCGCGCACTCCAGTGTCCGGTCGCCTTGTGAAGGCGGCACTGGGGCAACCTTCGCGCGACAAACTTCAACTTGCAACGGTCGCGGCCTCCGCTAAAGTACGAACAGCGAGTCTGGCGGTTTTCGGATTTTGGCTGGGTTATTGTATGGAGGCCATGATTGTCACCCGCTAGCATAGTGAAAGCGACTGTGGTGCACTGACGAGACGAGTCGGTTGCTGCTCGCTTCAACCGCGCGGCGCTGCAGCTCGCCTCAACCCGATACAGAGTCTAGACAGGGAGAATGCAGCCACGTGTTGGCTGCTGCATCTCCTCCTGCTGCACGCATCCGTCGCTACAACTCGAAAGTGCTCGTCACCGTCGTCATCTTCGCCTGGCCGGAGCTTGCTTCCCCTCCCTTTTATGCCTTCTTTAGTGACAAGCATGGGTGCAAGCTGACGATGATGTACCACGTTTCCGGTACCCGTTTCCACCCAACTGGAGGGAGGAGAGGGGGCCAAACCACACCGACTCGGCCAAAAGATAGCAGAGAAGCCGAAGAAGAAGCGGAGGCGTCCCCGTTAATCGCTCACTACTGGGTCTTCCCCCGCCTCCCGCGCGCCGCCCACGCCGCGCTCTGCCGTCACTTCCGCCTCCGCCGTCCGCGTCGCGTGCAGTCCCGGTCTCGCGGGCTCCTGAGCGTGCACCGTTGAGTCACAACACGCGAAAGAAGAGAAGCAAGCCAAAGATATGAGCGGGAAGAACATGATCTCGCTCGAGGAGGGCTGGGACCTGGAGATCAAGCCCAAAGCCATCGACGTGCTGCTGGAGATCCTGGACAAGGGCTTCGACAAGGTGAAGGTGTCGCCCTTCCCGCCCAACGCGTTCATGCCGATCTACACGACGTGCTACAACATGTGCACGCAGCGGTCGCCGTACAACTTTTCGGAGCAGCTGTACGACCGGCACGGCCAGACCTTCGACGCGTACCTGGAGCAGAAGGTGCTGCCCAGCCTGGAGCAGGCGCACGACGAGTTCTTCCTGCAGGAGCTCGTGAAGCGCTGGGCCAACCACAAGCTCATGATGAAGTGGATGACGCGGTTCTTCATGTACCTGGACCGCTACTACGTCAAGCACCACTCGCTGCCCACGCTGGACGACGCTGGCCTGCAGAGCTTCGACCGCATGGTCTTCCAGAAGGTCAAGGCGCGCGTTAAGTGGGCTATGATCGAGCTCATCGAGAAGGAGCGCAACGGCGAGATCATCGACACGACGCTCATGCGCAACTGCGTCGAGATCTTCGAAGTCATGGGCATGAAGTCGCTGGACGTGTACCAGACGTGTCTCGAGAGCGAGCTCGTGGCCACGAGCGCCACGTACTACGAGCGCAAGTCCAAGGGCTGGCTCAGCGAGGACTCAACGCCCGTGTACCTGCAAAAGGTGGACGAGGCGCTGCAGAGTGAGCGCGCCCGGGTGCACGCCTACCTGCACAAGTCCACGGAGCCCAAGCTGGTAAAGAAGCTGGAGAGTGTGCTGCTGGAGGCGGCGCAGAAGGAGCTCATCGAGCGCGAGAACTCGGGCGTCATCGCGCTGCTCAAGAATGACAAGCTGGAGGACCTGGCGCGCATGTACCGCCTCTTTGCGCGCCTCAAGAACGGCCTGGAGCCCATTGCGGATCTGGTGCAGAAGCACATTACCGCCGTGGGCAACGACATTGTGGCTAAGCGCGCCAACGCCGTGGCCTCGGGCAACGTGCGCGACGCCAGCTCGGACCCGACCTTCATCAAGGACATTCTGGCCATCCACGACAAGTTCCGCAACATTGTGAACGAGCAGTTTGCGGGCAACTCGCTCTTCCAGAAGGCGCTCAAGGAAGCCTTTGTGGAGTTTGTGAACAAGGACGTGGGCCCGGACAGCTCAGCCAAGCTCATGAGCACCTTCTGCGACCGCATTCTCAAGACTGGCGGCGAGAAGCTGAGCGACGAGCAGGTGGAGGACTACCTGGAGAAGGTGGTCTTCGTCTTCTCGTATCTCACGGACAAGGACCTGTTTGCCGAGATCTACCGCAACCAACTGGCCAAGCGCCTGCTGAACCAGCGCTCGGCCTCGGCGGACGCGGAAGTGCTCATGATCGGCAAGCTCAAGCTGCGCTGCGGCGCGCAGTTCACGGGCAAGATGGAGGGCATGATGAACGACTTGGCCATTGGTAGTGACCACCACCAGGAGTTCGAGGGCTTTCTGAAGAAGCAGCGCGAGACGGACTCGAAGGAGGCGGCGCTGGGCCTGGAGTTCAGCGTGCAGGTGCTCACGACGGGCTACTGGCCGTCCTACCGCGTGCTGGAGGTGACCATGCCGCCGCTCCTCGTGCGCTGCATGAACCTCTTCAAGGTGTACTACGACTCGAAGACGAGCCACCGCCGCCTGCAATGGGTGCACTCGCTGGGCAACGCGACCATCCGCGCGAACCTGGGGCCCAAGAAGAAGTGGTACGACCTGCAGGTAACGACGCTGCAGGCCGTGGCGCTGCTGCTGTTCAACGACGGCGACGGCGCGCTGAGCTTCGAGGCCGTGCGGGAGTCGCTGAACTTGACGGTGGACGTGGTGAAGCGCATCATGCACTCGCTGTCGTGCGGCAAGTACAAGCTGCTGGCCAAGACGCCCGCGGGCAAGACCATCTCGACGAGCGACCAGTTCGCCGTGAACGCGAGCTTCGCGTCGCCCATGCGCAAGCTGCGGATCCCCATGGCGTCGCTGGACGAGAGCCACAGCCAGAAGAACGTGGAGGAGGACCGCAGCATAGCCATAGAAGCCGCCATCGTGCGCATCATGAAGGCGCGCAAGACGCTGCAGCACCAGCAGCTCATCTCGGAGGTGCTCAGCCAGCTCGCCTTCTTCAAGCCCAACCTCAAGGTCATCAAGCGCCGGATCGAGGCGCTCATCGACCGCGAGTACCTCGAGCGCGACCCGGAGCAGGCCAACACGTACCGCTACCTGGCCTAACGCGCCGTCGCTGCCCGAGCCGACGGGCGACAGGCTCGCTCTTGGCTCTCTGCTGCTCTCGTCTCGGGCCTTGTGGACGCCGACGCGGCCAAGGATATAACTAAAGGTCCTTGTCTCTTTTGTGCTTGTCCTCCGATGTCCTCCGATGTGCTCCTGTGTCCTCCGTCAGTGCCAACCGCACACAAAATGCACCCAAGCGACGAGAGCCAAGACTGGCAACAAGACCCACAAGGCCAGAACATGAAGTGGTCGCTCGTGTTTGTCGGGGAGGGGGGAGCACGGGTGCGTGTCTGTCTATCGGTGGCAAGAGGCGGCTCTACTTCTTCTTGAAGAAGCGGTTGAGCGCCGTGGGGGCGTCCTGCGCCTTGTCCTGCCACTCGCGCTGCTGCTGCACGCGCTCCTGGCGCTTGTCCTTGCTGGCCTGCTGCTCGCGGAACTGCACCTTCTGGGCGTCCACCACGTTCTGCTGCTTCTTGCGCAGGCGGCGCGACGGCCGGTTGCGGCCGCGCATCTTCTTCTTGGGCTTCTTGGCGTCGCCGCCCTTGTTGACGCGCTCCATGGTGCGCAGCTTGCGCTCCTGCTCCTCGGCCGGGTCCACCTCCACGCGGCCGATGGCCGACGGGTCCAGCGTGATCATCTCGGGCCGCAGCTTCTCCAGCAACGACCGCACCTCCGTCTCGCCGCGCTGCTGCACGTTCTCGAACGGGTTCGCCTCGTGCGTGTCGAAGTTGGGCTCGCCCGAGCCGGGGATCACCACCGAGTTGAGTCCGCCCGCGTGGCCCACGGCCAGCACGTCCTCGAAGGGCCGGAAGGCCAGCGAACTCACCTGCGAGCCTGGGATCGAGTACGTCATGTAGGGCCGAAGCGGGGCGCTGGCCGAGAAGGCGTTCTTGATCACGTGCACGTTGGGCCCGAAGCCCAGCGCCACGAGCCCGCGTTGCGACACACTCAGCGAGTTGGCGGCCGCGGACAGGTAGTACTCGTTGAGCTCCTGGTACTTGCGCAGGTCGAAGACCTTGACCTTGCGGTCCGCGCCCGCCGTCACCAAGTACTTGCCGCTGTTGTCGATCCCCATGGACCGGACTGCGCCACGCATGACACCACAAGCACGAGCGCAAGACGGAGAGTTAGCGGCGACGCACTGGGCTGGACGAGGAGCAAGGTGAGCGACTGGGTGGACACGTACTGGGTCCGGCGTGGCACTGCATCTTGACGACGGCGTCCGACATGTTGGGCGTCCAGAGCGAGACGGTGCCGTTGGCGTGGCCCAGGTTCACCACGGCGTTCCACGGGTTGAGCGCCATGCAGTCGCAGAGGCCCTGCTTGGTGCGGTGCGTGGCCACCTGCTTGCCGTCCGTCACGTCGTGGTAGCTCAGCAGCCCGTTGCCGCTCACGGTGGCCAGCAAGAAGTGGTAGGGCAGGAACTCGAGACGCCGCGGCTCCGGCACCGTGCGGATGCAGTGCGCCTCGGCGCCCGAGGCGTCGTAGAGGTACACGTGCTTCTTCTGCGCCGCGGCGAACATGGAGTTGTTGTGCAGGAAGCTCACGTCGCGCACGAGGTCGTTGGCCTGGAACTCGCACGAGAGCTTCATGCGCAGCGCGTCCAGCATGACCAGGTGGCCCTTCTGGCTGCCCAACAGCAGGTTGCGCCCGTTGCGCGTGTAGCGCACGCGGTACGAGCCGTAGTCGGGCAGGTCCAGGCTGAAGATCTTGCGCGCCGTGTTCTGGTCCACGTTGGCCGCGAGCTGCGTCTGCGTGAACTTGTACGTCTTCTCGAGGCCCTCGGGCTCGAGGAAGCCGGCCTGGTCGGGCAGCAGCATCTCCGACTTGGCCGCTGCCTCGGCCGCCAGCTGCTGCTGCTCGCTGGCGCGCTGCAGCGAGCCCTTCAGCTTTTTGTCGCGGATGTTCTTGATGCGCCGCTGCGAGATGGCGCCGTGCCGCATGTACTTGCCCACGTTCTTGACGGCGGCGGCCGGGTTCGCCTTGCCGCGCGGCTTGCTGCGGGCGTGCTTGCCCGCGCCCTGGCCCTCGGCCTGCCGCGGCGCCTCGCTCAGCCGCTTGGGCGCCTGGCGCACCATCTCCTCCACGTTCTCCGCGTCCGAGTGCGCCATGCTGCAAGCAAGAGAGGCCACTCGCCGAGCCACTGCCAGCTCTGTTGTTGCTGCTGCTCTTGCGGCCGCCGATGGAAATGGCTGGAGCTCTTCGCGCGACCACCACTTCTTACGTAACCGCGGCATGTAACCTTATCGTGCCAAAGGCGTCTCGGCCTAACATCCCAATTGCCTCCTTTTCTCACGCATACACGCCACAATATGCCCTTCAACAGGTTCGACCTGCTTGGAACGAGCGAGCCCAAGCGGAGCAAATCGCAGGCTTCGGTGGCTCGAGCCCTGCCGATGCAGGCATCACGCAGTAAAACCGTCGGCGGTGCTCAGGTTGCCATCAATTGGGAGACCATGCACCAGATCCTACTGCAGGTCTAAAAGACTCCTGGAACTCGGCTCATGGGCCGCCGCAGTGCCGCAGTAGAGGCCGGCAAAATGGCTCGAGCTGGAGCTGCTGGGAAGCCAGAGGGCGTCACTGACTCTGTCCCATCACGGTGCCCGCGCCGCCCCGTCTCTGGCGCCGGAGACCCGCTCTGGACCTTGCAATGCGTCCCGCCGGCCAGTCGGTGCGCCTGGCCGAGTACTAAATGGTGGCGCCCAGGCCGAGAGACGGCCTCGATGGGCGCTTCACACCGGACAGAGGGCCCACAATGCCAAAGCCCCGAGGCTCTGGGCGCAGCGTGTCGTTCCCCACAACTATCCGACCGCCACGACAGCGCGCACTTTGCTCTTCCTCTGCGTGGCGGACATGCGGGTAAGTGCCTCGTCCGGGCTGCTACGAGGCCCCTGGCGCGCATGGCGCTGAGCCACGCGCGTCGGCCGTCTCCCTCTGACCCCAGCGCCGCGTCGCCGGCGTTCGGGGCCGCCGTGTGGGCCCCGCAAGACGCCTCCTTCTCCCGCCGTGTCTGGTTCGTGCTGACGCGCTTCCCTTCTGTGCTCTGGCTGCGCTTTCCTGTCGCTTCGGGGCTGGATGCGCCTCCAGCGTCGACTCACACGGAGCCGTTCGCGAGGCCTCTGGGCCGCGGCGCTGCTGCTTGTCGCGGCGGCCACCACCCAAGCGCATGTACCAGTGCTAGACGACGTGGTGGCGGACGGCGCAGCGGCCGTCGTGGACGAAGTCGAGCGCCAATTCGCCGAGCGCTTGGCCATCGAGCGCACGATGACGCGCCTGACGCAGATCGCTCGCGGAGACGTCCAGCCGGACGCGGCGGACCTGGCGAGCGCGACGAAGCAGGAGACGGCCACAGGAGCAGCGCTGTTGGACGCGTTGGAAAGCATGGCTAGCCTGAGCTCGGACGCCAGCGACAGCGACGACGACAACACCATCGTGCTGCCCACGCTGCTGCCTTCCTCGTCGTCGTTCGGTGGGGACGCGTCGGCAGGCAGTGGACAGCAAAGCGGCGTTGATGTGGGCGATGATTCGTCGTCTTCTTCTTCGATGGACGACGTGGGGACTGTGGGCTCGTCGCTCTCGGACGGTTCTGTGGGCGGCCTGGAGAGCTTTGCGGGGTCCATGGCGCGTGATGTGGGCTCCACGCTGGGTGACGTGGGCTCCGTTGCCGACGACGCAGACTCGGTCGGCTTTTACCTCGACTCTATTGGCGTCGGTTCTGGGTCCACAGGGTCTCTCGATGTGGATGCTGGTTCCACTGGCTCCTTGGGGGTTGACGCTGGCTCGGCAGGCTCCTTGGAGTCCATTGCGGGGTTTGCGGGCTCAGCGGGGTTTGACGATGGCTCGGCGGGCTCGGCGGGCTCGGCGGGCTTCGACGCAGGCTCGGCGAGTTCTGCCGACAGCCCAAATGATGCTGGATTCGCATCTTCAGGCTCTGCATACAGTGAAGAGCGCTTGTTCGACGCCGGCAGCACGGGTGCTGGCTCAACCGCTGGCTCAACCGCTGGCTCAACTGCTGGCTCAACTGCTGGTTGGGCTGCTGGCTCAAAGAAGACGCCTTCGCCTGCGATGGAAGAACCGGCGGTGTCAACGGTAGCACCGCCACAGGCGGAGGATGACTCCTCCTCCGACCGTTCTTCTGAGAAGGAAGGCGTCGAGATTTTCTCGCTCTTGGCGGACGTCGATTCGTCGGCCAGCGAGACGGAAAGTGCGGTGGCGGAAGCGTTGACGTCAGCCAATGGCAACGTGTCAAAGAACGAGAGCGACAGCGAGAGCGACAGCGAGAGCGAGAGCAAGAGCAAGAGCGAGAGCGAAAGCGGGGTACGTTTGCTTTCATCTGACCGCTGGGGTTGCTGTGTATGGAACTGACGAAGCGTTGCTGCGGTTTGTGCGTGCTTTCTGCTTGCGTGTATGTTTGCAGTGGAGCGGGAGTGCCGACATGGTACGTCTACCTGGAAGTAGTAACGCGTGTTTCGGTGTTGCTAGGACGCCAGTCTAATCTTTCGATGCGCTGGATGTTCGGTTTGCGATGTGTAGGTGGAGGCGTATTCGTCCAACTACTGTCGGTGCAAGTCCTCGGAGTGCCAGAACCAATACCCGGGCGAGTCGGGCGACTCCATGTGTGAAAGCAAGTTGTACGACGGCTCTTGTCCTACAGGGTACAAGACATGCAGTACGTTCCAACTCCAGTCGTCATGTGTATTATGCTTTACTACGCCCCCCTTGCCAAGACTCCTCACTAACTTGTGGGTGGATTGCTTGAACAGTGTCCACGAGCTCGTACAAGGTCACGACGTCGACGGTGACGCCAAACAGCGTTGCGGAGGCATCCTTCACACTGCTAGGCTCAGACATTGTTGGCTCCTTCTACAACTTGGGTACGGAGGATCCCATTCTGCGAGGCAGCAAGTGGTGGGTCACCATCACGCTACCTTCCGGCTGGCGGTTCGTGGCGTGGGAGAAGACGTTGGTGGACGTGACGCTGAACGACGACAATGACGACGCCTCGGCCACTGTGCGTGTTCACCCTTGCACGGACGTGACGGACGAGAGCAATTGCGACGATTCGACCAACCACCGCATCGGGTTTGTGGACGTGATGGATCTGATCGACGATCGGACGGATCTCATGGTGAGCACGTCCAAGGCTCCCATGAGCTTCGTCTTGACCAAGAGCATCGTCACCGGCTCCAGTTCGTCCAGTAGCTCTGTTGGCGTGAGCGTCTCGCTCTCCTACGAGTCGTCATCTGGCTCGCTCATGTCTGCGGCCACGTCCAGACGCATGCGTGAACTGGCTGTGGCTTCTGACAGCTCGACGTCTGCTACATCATCGGACACTTTCAGCGCTCTGGCGCTTGCTACCATGGATCTCCCGTCGGTGGAGAGCGGACGCTTGGACTCGTCGCTGCTCTGGGTAGTGGAAGACACTGGGATCCTCACGCTCTCCTTTTCGACGTCCACCATCGTGGGCCCCAACTCGGAGAACCCGCAAGTGTGCGTGGACTTGCGCTCTTCGTACTGCGCGAACAAAGGGCGTGAGCCTACTGCGAACGTGAACTTTGAGGATGACGCCAGCGCCTCGTACGTCCAGGGCGGGAATCCCTTCCTGAATTTGTACGGGGACCCCGGCGAGACGAACTTGCTGATCGACAGCGTGAACGAAACATTTTTCTGCGTGACCAACTTGATCCCGTCGGGCTTGGTCATGAACGAGTCGTGGGAGATCAAGACAACGTTCACGTTCCAGATCCAGATTGCGGGCGTCGTCTGGTCTGGCGACGAGGACGACGAGCCCGTGTACACGAACGGTTTCCGCCTGCCGACCCTCGGAGAGCTCACTCTGATGGACAACAGCTCCGTCATGGGGACCGACTGTCTGCAGACGCTGGTGAACGAGAAGACCTGTAAGTCCTACTTGTGGGCATTGCGTGGGAAGTCTGCCTCACTGTTGGGCAACCTCGTTCTCCTCCCTCTGACAACTTCTTGGACTGGTGTGTCTTCTGGTCTGCCGTTGTAGATTCAAAGTACACGCTGAGCGTCTACAGCGTCATGTCCATCGTGATCTTTGCGGTAGCGCTCGTCGGCGCCATCCTGGTGACTCGAATGGTACGGATAGCGATCTCACATCGCTGAGAATACGCCTGGAGCACACTGACTAACTTGCGCTATCTATGTGCCACTGCTCCTACTGCTACTATCAGAACGGCATCTCCTTCTCGGCCCCGACGTTCTACAACGACATGACCTCCATCTCGGTCATGCTGATTTTCCTGCTGTCCATCGTGGCGAACGCGATCTGGATCGGCGTGTCCACGAACGCCACGTACACGAGCGCAAGCCACATCTACTTCCTGCTCTACATCATCGCGATCTGCTTCTCGTGGACCATGATGACGTCCGTGTGCTTCCACTGGGGCACGGTGCTTTACCACGACGTGCGGCAGATTCGTCGGCTCTTCGTGCTCGTCGTCTTCTTGGTCATCAACGTGGGTTTCTACGGGATCGAGCTCTTCGGGGTCGTGGCACTTACGGACCTGTACAAGTGCGCGTACGACGACTACCTTAAGAACCCGCTGTACAACCACCGACTGTGCAGCAATGACTACTGTCCAGACCTGCAGCCGTGGCAGTGGAAGTACGCGGTGGACGACGTGTGCAAGGAAGTGGATTACTCGAGCTGGTTCTTCCCGCTGTTGTATGGCGCGCAGCTGCTCGTCTTCCTGTCGGGCATCACGCTTCTGGTGCTGGGCGCCTTCGTGATTCGTCGCGGCGTGCGGTTGATCAAGCAGTCGGGCGACATTTTCGACGACCACGTCGTCAAGGTCATGAAGAAGTCGTTGTTCACGTACCTGGTGGTGATCCTGGCGATCGTGCTGGTGCTCGGGACGTCCTGGACCATCAACATGATCCTCTACCTGAAGGACTGGAGCATCAACTCGGTCGTGTGGTACACGTTCACTGTTTGGCTGCCGACGCTCGTGCCACCGGCGGGTTTCATGCTCCTATCGTGGAACCCGCGACTGCACGGCATGAACTGGAACCCGTCGCTCCACGTGAAGGACCCGCAGCCGCTTCGTCGCAACTCGTCAGGCGAATCGGGCTCAGGCAAGAATGAGAGCGGGAAGTTTGGCGCGGTGCGTGAAGACCGGAAGCTCAGCGACGGTTGGGCTGGCATCCTGCGCTTCCCGGACACGGAGTACAACCCCATCGGTCAGGAGAGCGTGGACGGCTCACAGAATGTGCTGGCGCTGTCAGTGCAACTCGTCTCGCCCATTCCCATTGCCCACGCTTGCTTCGTGGAGCTCTACGTGGCGGAGAACCCTGCTGGTGAGGGCGAAAACGACGTGACTGGCGAGGACGACTACTACGAGGACATCCCGCTCATGAATTACCACCGCGCGTCAATCAGTTCCATGATCCAGAGCGGGTTGCACCAAGAAGGGCTGCTCAGTCGCCGCAGCCAGTCCTTGTCGCTACTGGGTACCTCCACGCCCACGCCCGTGCCGACGTCCAACACGGCGGCCACAACCAAATGGGCGCGTGTGGGCTTTACGGAGACGGTGCTGCCGACGCTGGTGACTGGCGGCTCGGAGACCGGCGGACCTGCCGTGACGCAGGTCGCGAGCTTCTTGTCCGTGCTGCAGATGCCCGTGATCGACGCGGCGAACCCGCTGCTGCGCTTCGTGGTGTACGAGATTCCGGACACGTTGGGTTCGCCTGACGACGACGGCCAAGACCCCGTGCGTCGGCTGGTGCGCGCGTCCTCAAGGCAGTTGGACGAACGTGCCAGAGACGCGCGGGTGTCCGGTATGGGGCTAGCTCCGCCGTCGCGGCCCAAGGTCTTCTGCGAGTTCTCGTGCGCCTGCAGCGACATGCTCATCGCGGACGAGGTGAACCTCGTGGCTCGACAAGGCTCGCAACGGTCGCGGCAGTCTGTAGCGGCGGTCAGTAGCGAGCACGCGGGTACCGATACCTCCCCCGCTGGAGAAGGCACCGCCACGACCACTACCGCTCCTGAGGTGGTGGACTCGTCGTCCCCGCACTTGCGGGTCAAGTCCATGACAGTCTCGCCACGCACACTCAAGGAGAACACGGGCTTCTACATCACCAAGAGCTTCCAGTTCGCCGAGGGCGACGAGATGGTCGTGGAGGACATGACAGAGAGCATCCTCACGAACGAACTCCCGCGCCAATACCTGGAGCTGCTGGTGGCGGAGCGCGCCGACGACCTCGCCCGGGCTCAAGGAGAAGCGGCGGACTTTGAGGCAAAGTGCAAGAGCGGCCTCGTGGGCGGCCTCTACGACAACCTCATCGAGCAGATCCAGGGCGAGAACGACCAGACAGTGGTGCAGTCGTGGCTCAACGAGCGCGCCCAGCAACGCAAAATGTACGTGGAGGCTCTGCGTGAGTGCCACCAACTCTGCATCGACCGCGCTGAGGAGGGACTCAACTTCAAGGCCAGCACGGAGAAGAAGAGCCTCGTACTGCGCTTCCTGCCCATCAACCTGCACGTGCAGGACATGTGGGTGGGCCCCACGGCCGACCTGCGTTCTCAACGGTCTCGCCGCACGTCACCGAACGTCAAGGCGTACCCGACTGTGACTGCGGGTGCCTTTGCCGCGCACTGCTTCAAGTTTCGCCATGGCGGGAGCATTCTGAGTCTGCGGGCCAAGCTGCAGAAGCGCACTCTCTCGCGGGCCCAGAGCGACATATCGGAGCGCAGCAGCAACAGTAACAGCAGCACCGAGCACGTGGACTGGAGCCAAGCGGCTCTGCGCGCCGACGACGAGACGCAGTGGCACTTGACGTCGCGGATGGACATGTGTCTGTCCCAGGCGCTGACGACGCTGGTGGCGTCCTTCTGCCGGCAGCTGGAGCTGGCCATGCAGCACCCGACGGACCGCCAGTTCCTGCAGGTCATTGGCTCCATCGGCTTCCTGCTGCAGGTCGAGTCGCTGCTGTCGACGCAAGGCAAGGAGATCGGTATGCTGGAGGACTTTGCCGCAGCCGTGGATGCGCTTAAGCACGTGACCATCGTGTTGGACACGTCGCCGCCGTCGCATCTGCCGTCCACGCTGCTCAACCTGCACATGAAGAACACGTCGCTCCCGAGCGTCGTGTCGGTGCGACTCAGTCGAGGCGCCACGAGAGGCACGTTCACCGTGGCTGTGGGCGTGCGTTGCAGCGACGAGGTGCTGGCGGCCATGCCCTCGAGCCTCAAGACGGGAGGCGCCATCTCCGTGACGCCCGTCATCTTCACGCAGGGCATCAACGAGATGCAGACGCTGGCCAACAACGCCAGCCGCCAGAAGACGACGCTACAGGACATTATCAACCGCAAGAGCTTCGCGCTGCTGACCGTCTACGTGGACAAGTACAAGCAGCTGGCGGCGCGTCGCCCCGACGCCGTGCCCACGCCCATGAGCACCGTGGCGCCGCTCATGGAGTCGCTCAAGGAGCGTATCGCCGCGGCCAGCAAGCGGCAGGTGGTCAAGACCAAGCACCCCAAAATCATCCAGGAAGGCTCGCGGTTGTGTCGCCTGCTCGGGGCCGGCCGAGTGACTTCCTGCAAGAGCGCCAAGGACCGCACGGGCATGTCGGTGACGCTGGAGCAGACGCGGCTGCTGAGTGAGCACCACGGCCTGCCGGAGGAGTTCATGGTGCGCACCGTGTCCACCATGCGCAGCAACGGCGCGCGGCTCGAGAACGCGCTCAAGAACACGGGCAAGCGTCAGTACGCCTTCAATGCATTGCAGCGCTCGCTGCTGCCGGACGAGTACAAGTGTCCCGAAGGCACCTACGGCCGCGGCAACGTCAGCTAGCAAGCGCGGCACGAGGTGCCGCGCGGGTTATACACCAACACGGCGCGCGAGGCGCTGTCGTACATGTAGAAGGAGGACGGGAACGGAGAGCGAAGGGGGCCACGCGAGCTTTGCGGGTCGAATGGAGGCCTGGCAGGCGAGTGGAGACTGCGTAACGCTGCTGTTATTATTGTTTTGTCGCTGGAAAAGGGATTGCTGCTGCTGTGAGTGGGGCACGCAAGTGTAGCCATGCGTGGAGTCAGAGATGTAGCCATGTGCGTCAGTGGTGGTAACGGTCGGTGGGAATGACAAGGTCGGAAGGCGTTTTTGCAACATCGTTTGGAAATCACTGAGGGCGGGGCCTGCGTTGCGACGGTGGGAGCTCTGGCTGGGGCGACGATAGCAGGCAGGAGCACATGCGCCACTTGTGCTGGCGCCTGTCTAGTGAGGCTTGCTGCACGTGAGCGAGCGAGGCAACGCGGTGCCCCCAGTGACGCGCAGGCTGCACTCCAATGCCCGCGTTTCCAAACACACCCTCACTACAACCCTCTGCGTTGCGATACCTGTCAACCTATGTCCTATCACAGCACGGGAAGTCGTTCATTCTCGGGGTCAGCCAAACTGTATTCTTCGTCCATTGGTCGAAATCGCTCCAACTCGACCGCCATTGGTCCAGAGGAAACGCTATCGTTTCCGAACCGCGATGCCCCTCTTTACCGTGATTTGCTGATTTTCAAACCCAGCCGTTGGGAGAATTTCTTTTCCTTGGCCAAGGGACTCTTTTGGCGCGAAAAACCCAAAGAGAAGAAAGCGTGAGCGCCACGAAGCGAGAGAAGCGCGCGCGTGGCAGCAGACGTAGACGCAGGCGACGCCCATGGAGGAGCCCAGCAAGACGCCGACGGACATCGAGCGCATCGTGGACCGCAAGCTCGTGCGGCACCGCGTGCACTATTACGTGGTGTGGAAGGGCTTCGGCGAGGAGAACAACACTTGGTACGTGCGCGTTCGGGGCGTCTCGGGGCGCCACCAGCGCTGGCGACGGAGCAACGAGCTGACGAGAGAGCTGGGCGTGCGCTGCGGTGTTGTGCGGTGCTGTACTGCTGCAGGGAGACTCGTATTGACCTCATGGCGGACGGCTACGCGGCTGTGATCAAGCGCTTCGAAGACCGTGCGTTTCTGCTTGAGCCTTGCTCTTGCTTGCGCCCTTCTAGTAGCTGTAGAGTGGCTACGACCGGTCCGGCAGCCTTACCACTGTGTGCTGTCTTGTCTTGTGGGTGCAACAGAGCGCAAGAAGGAGAAGAAGGCGGCGGAAGGCGGCAAGTCGACGCCGCGCGGCCGCAGTCCCGGTCGCGGACGCCCCAAGGCTTCACGTAGTAAGAGCCCGCGTCGCAGCCGCACGCGCAGTCGCTCGCGTAGTGCATCCGTGGCTCGCCAGGCGTCCAAGTCGGAGGCCAGCAGCGCTGACAAGACGGAGACGGAGAGCGCTTCTAGCAGCAGCTCCACGTCCACGACACGGCGAAGCAAGAGCTCCACCAAGAGCTCCACCAGGAGCTCCAGCAAGAAGGCCGAAGCCAGCGCCAACGACGAGAACAAGGACGCCAACGCCGTCAAGACGCCCAAGCGCCGGTCCGCGCGCAAGCCGGCGGCGCCCACGCAGTTCGTCTCGCGGCTCGAGAACGAAGACGAGGCTGTCCTCCTGCGTGACACGTTGTCGTCGCTCTCGGTGCCGCAAGTGCGCGAGGTGTCGGCCACGTCGTCCTCCTCGGTGGAGGAGACTGCAGAGGATACGAAGAAGCTGTCGCTGGCGTACGAGGAGGAAGAGTCCGTGCTGCTGGGCGCCGCCTCGACCACGAGCAGCGCGTCCATCACCACGCATGAGTCGGAGATGTCGAGCAGCGCCAGCGTCGTGACGCCTACAGTCGCGCACGCGGGAGTCCAGGCGCCTGAAGGCGGCGTGGGCGACATGCTGGCCAAGATGACGGAGGGCGGCTGGCTTGCGTCCTTCCTGAGCGTGGCGGCCGTGGTGGGCTCGCTGGTGGTCAGCCAACTGCTGCCTCGGGACGACGCCGAGTCCGTAGAGCTCTGGCGGCGGTGGCTGCCTTTCCTCACGCCCGTCGTGGCGCTGCTGCTCTTCTTCCACCAGAAGGACGCGCGTGCGTCGGCCAAGTGGGTGGCCACGGGGCTCGCGTGGCGTGGCGCCGCGGAGCTGTTGGTGCTCATGGGGACGACGCCTCGGGAGTTCGAGACGCTGGCGCTGGGCTCTGTGGCGGCCGCGAACGCGTCGCTGCTGCTCTCGCTCGTGTCCACGCTGCGTCACAGCGAGCACCAGCAGTCCAAGTCGACGCTGGCGCTGCTGCTCATGGGCGTGCTGGCGCTCTTCCTCTCGGACAGCTGGGTGGTCGCAACGGAAGACCCGGAGCTCGACTCGCGGGTCATCCTCATGTCCATGGCTCTGGTACGCGGCTTGCATGGCGTTGACGACTCTAGTGAGATCTCCGCGCCTTGGAAACTCAGCGCAGTCGCACTAATGCTTGGCGTGTCTGTGTATCTGCGCGTGCTGTAGCTGACCATCGCGCTCTCGCCTGTGCCAACGGCGAGGGAGGAGGAGGACGACTAGGCTGGCCACTCGCCCTGCTCAAGCCCAGCGAAGCCACGTCTGGCGTCCCCCACGCCGCGCGTGACGACTGTAACTAGCACGTCTCTGTGTTTGCCGCCGACTTGTTCGCAGGCCGCGTTGTCCCTCCTCGAGCAGCATCCTTTATAATGCTTTTTCCCTCGCGTGAGTGCACACTGCGTGGCCCTGTCCTCACGTGCTCGTCTGTGTGGGTTTGCAGTCTTGGGAAGAAGACACGAGAGCAAATGTACGCGCGAGTGACGGGTGGAAATGCAAGGCCTCGTACTTGTTGTCCACCGCCGTCCTCCTGCACTGCGTGCTATCTATCGTAGTTTGGCCGTGCCGTCAGGAGCCGAGCGGATCGACAAGCTTGACTCGCTTCTCCCTTTACGATTCATGCGCCAGGTGCAGCGTCTTGATCAGCAGTTGCTGGCTCTGAGCGCTGATGACGGAGGCAGGTGTGTCGCCCTCGTGCTGCACGAGCTCGCGGATCGTCTCGATCGTCAGGCCGGCCGCATCAGTGGCGTCTTCGATGCCCAAAGGCCCCACGGACCGGTCGTGCCGCGCCAAATATTGCTTCATGGCCGAGTAGAGCAGCGTCTCCCGCATCATGGCCTCCAGCTTTTCCTCGTTCACGCCGGCGGCGGACTCTTCCATGAGGCTGCTCCACAGCTCCTCGTCGTCCGAGATACCGGCACGCCAGACATCCGCGCGCATGTCCTCAAACTCCTCGCTGAGAGGCTCCACCGCCATGGTGTCGAGCGCTTCCAGTGCCATCAAGAAGAGGTTCGTCCTGTTGTTGCCAATGGCATCACGACAAAGCAAACCGCATGATGAGAACCCCGATGTGCAGGGAGATCCAGCGGTCACAGACGCACGCAGCACAGACCTAAGCGGATCGTCCTTGGCCACCGAGAGCGAAGCCTCCAAACAAGCGTGGACCAAGCCTTCTGGAGACAGCGGCCGGGTCGCCATCTCCTGCTTCAACGGCAGCTGCAGCAAAATCTCCTGCAGCTTCCCGCGCACGAGCTTCACAGGCACACGAACGCCACACACAGGTGAGTTGGCTGCTCCAGACAATAGCGCCAGCAGGAGAGAGCGACGTACCTCGTTGTTGATCTCCTGAATCTTCTCTTGGCGCGGCGGGCTGGGCGTCGCGAGCGAAGCGATCTTGGCGATGCTGGCCATGGTCTTGCGCTTGGGCAGCGAGCGGTGTTCCCGTGTGGCCTCGCGGAGGGCCAGCGACGCCGTCTGGCTGTACCGCTCCGTGGCGATGGCTGTGATCCACCGGTGCTTGGCCAAGTGCTCGCGGTCCTTCATGAACATGTGCAGCGCGGACGCAAAGAGCTGCGAGTCGGCCAGGAGGGAGGCCATCATGGTGGGGCACGAGCCGGCATCCACACCGCCAGCGCAGTACGCCCACGGGTCCCGCACCTCGCCGTTGTACCAGCGAAAGAGGAACTCGTCGAAGCCCTCGCGCGTCTTGCAGTACGTCTCGAGCCGCTTGGCCGCCGCGCTCTTGGGCCGTCGACCCAGCACGTAGTCCAGCTGGCGCAGGTTCGCCGCGTCCTCCTTGTACACGAGGAAGGCCATGCCTTCAAAGTACGCGTACTTGTCGCTCAGCTCCACGCACTGCGCAAAGAGCTCGGCCCGCTTGCGCGTCACGGCACCGTCCTGGTCAAAGTCCACCGCCAGTGCGTCGCCCTGCAGCCACGCGGTCTGCGTCGCGATGAAGATGAGCGGGTTCAGCGTCGAGCGCTTCGTCACGTCCTCCTCTTTGCGCAGGTCTTCGGCCTCGTCGGGCTGCACAAGCGGCAGGAAGCGCTGGTACGCGTCCAGCAGCACGCAGCCCAAGCGGAGGATCTGGTCCGTGATCTCGAACACGTCGTCGTGCTGCCAGCGGATCGGCTTGTCCGTGGTGCTCGTCTGTGAGTACCCGACCAGGGCCGAGAGGCGCGCGATGTGATTCACCAGCACTTCACGAACTTCACGCGTGAACGCCCAGCTGCCGGTCGTCGAGAGTCCCGTTGTGGAGCTGGACACGGGCGTGCAGAGCATGCTAAGCATGCCGTAGCCGCTCTCCAGCAGCGCGTACAAGTACGTGGGGTCGCTCTCGCCCATGGAGGCCACGAGCTGCTGCACCTCGTCGTCCAGCACCACGAAGAGCTCCGAGACCTTGCTCACCTCGCAGTAGAAGACGTCGAAGGCGTTGTAGCCGGCCAGTCGGAGCTGCTCCTTCTGGTAGCCGCGCTTCTCCACCGTCTTCTCGATCGCGTGCAGCAGGAACTTGCCCGTGAGCCGCCGCTGGACCTTGTACACCTCGGAGGACGACGTCTCGTCCTTGTCCTCCGCGACGTCGGAGGACAGAATGGAGGCCTGGAACTTACTCAGCGCGATGGCCGCCTGCAGCTTCTCCTCGTCCTCCGCCACCAAGCGCCGCAACTCCGTCGAGCGCTCGAGAAAGGCCCACACCACGGCGCAGCGACGCTGCAGGAAGGCCACAAAGGCCGCGTGGCGCGCGCACTTGTCCTCGAGCTGGTACCGCACGAGCTTGGGCGTGACCGAGGTGAGGTCCGCCTCGCGCGGCGGAGCGTCCTCCTGGCGGCCCATGAGCTCTTCGCCAGCCTCCGTCTTCCCCCAGCGCAGCCCAGACGACGGTTTGGCGTCCAGGATCTGGAAGTCCACGGCCACGGCCGCCTGCGCGATGACCGCCACGTCCTGCGCGTTCATTCGCAGCGCCGAGGCCGACGTGGGGTCGTCGTGGAAATGCGTCAGCAGCAGCCGAATGTACTCGTCCACAGCTTGGTTTTCGCCCAGAAAGTGCGACGACTCGCCCGTGACGCGACTGAGTTCCTCGCGGCGCTGGCGCGTGCGCTCCACGGCCGCCTCGGACGGCGTGGGCGCCGCCACACGCGGCAGCTTCTGCATGTTGGAGGCCGTGGCCACACATACTGAGCCTGTGAGCGTCTTGGGCGCGTCGTGGGCTAGCAACAAGAAGGTCACGGAGCCCTTGACAGCGTTGGCGTCCAGGGAACTCGGGCCCACGCGGGCGCCAAAGGCCAGCGCCGAGCGATCGGGCACGCCTTGCAGGGAGAAGGCGGCCGAGCGCACGCTGGACTGGCCCGCTTGAGGCAGCAGGATGGTGGAGAACTGCACGGGCTGCACGTGCGGCCAGACGAGGTAGAGCGCGCCGCGCGTGATGGCGAAGCTGTCCACCTCAAAGTAGCAGCTGCTGTCTTGCTGCTCCTGGAACGACGGCTCGTAGTCCAGCACGCAGGCCCACTCGGGCTCGGGCGGCGCGGCGGCGTCGTCGTCCACGGCAGCGAGCGCGAACTGGAAGAGCGCGTACTTGACCTTGGCGTCGTCACTACGGGCCGAGGACGAGCACACAAAGGCCACGAGCAGAGCGAAGCACGACTCGTGCACGTACGGCAGCGAGACGACGGCCACCTTGGCCAGATGCGCGTCCGGGAAGTTGTCGCTGAAGTAGCTGATGGCCACGCGCGTGGCGTCAAAGTGCCAGAGCGACCGCATGGCGCAGTCCAGCACGTCCGCCGTGCTGAAGCTCCGGCGCTCGAGCACGCCGTCCTGGAAGAGTACGAGCATATCAGCGCTCTCGTCGTCTTCCGCGGCGCCTGAGTTGCTCCCAGAGCTGACGCCGTCGCCCACACTGGCCGGCAAGACGCGCAGGGACTGGATGGGCTGGTTCACGTCCAGTTCGCCACCGTAGGAGCCGCCAGCGCCCGAGCGGGAGCCCGCAGACGAGAAGAAGAACTGCGAGACGGACTTGGAGAGGCCCGAGAGGAAGCCCGCGCTCTGCTTGTCAAAGGCGCGCACGCGGATGCGGCGGTCTTCGAGCGCCACTTCCCACACGTTGCCCTGGTTGCTCCAGCACACGAGGCTGGCCACGTCGTCGGCGGGCGCCTGCATGTCGCCGTCGTCCTGCCACGCGGCGCGGCGCTCGTCCAGCGCGGCCGCTAGCGAGGCGCTCGGGTGCGTGCGCACCTCTTCCTGCGGCGCGAGCGGGATCTGCACGCTCAGCGGGATGCTCTCGTACGGCAGGGCAATGTCCTCCCAGAAGAGCACGATGCCGCTCTTCCCCACCACGAGCAGCGCCAGGCTCTGGCCGTCGAGCGCAAAGAGGAACGGGTGCAGCTCCTCCTCGGGCTCCAGCTCGTCCGGCAGCGCTAGCGTCGTCACCTTGGCGCGCTCCTGCTGCCACAGCAGCACCTTGGCGCGCAGGGGGAACACGTAAAAGGGCACCCAGTGCCGCCCACTGCGGTGACGCGCCGACGGGACCGACGCGCGGCAGCAGCGCACGCCGCGCCGCTGGTGTCGCGGCATGGCCGCCCACTCGCGTCGCAGCTCGTCCGCCACGGCGGCGGGCAGCGCCTCCGCCTCTGCGATGCTGCACTCGCGCGTCTCGAGCAGCAACGCGCCCGCGTCGTCGTCGTCCGGCAGCGCCGAGGTGGGCGCCGGCCGCGACTGGTAGAGCGCGTCCCAGCGCTCCAGCCGCTGGCGCTTGCTGGCCGCCAGCAGCTCGCTGGGCAGCGGCGTCAGCAGCCCATTGCTGCGCTTGGCAGGCACCTCGGCGAACTTGCGCGCGCGGAACATGGCGCCTTGGCTTCCTCCGCCTGCTTGGAGCTCGGCCTTTGGGGCATTCGGCTTGCTGGTTGCGGGGGAGTCGAGGGGCCAGGAGCTGCCATCCAATCACCGAGCGGAACGGGGCGCCTGGAAGCCGTGCATTGCTCACTCAACCCACGCGACTGGTTTGTATCCACGAATAGAGCAGCGCTGTCGCGCTGTTATCTCCGTGCTCACGTGGTTTGGTTTTAAATGCACTGGGATTGACTCGTGCGATTCGAGCTGGGATTGGTTCGTTGGGCATGCACTGGACGCCCAACAAAAAGTCGGTCCCCAAAGCCAGCAGCAGCCAAGCCAAGAAGCGTCCGAGGCGAGCGAGATCCGCAGCACTGGACGAGCATGCGGCTGACGGCCGACGTGATCCTGCGCGCGCAGGTGTCCGTCAACCCGCTGCGCGAGCGCGAGCTGAATCTGCGAGGTACGTGCGTCTGGAGCGGCGCGTCTGCGCGTCTGCGCTGCCTCCTCCCGCGCCGCTGCGCGCCATCAGTTGCCACTTGCTAACACATGCGCAGGTTACAAGGCCCCCGCCGTCGAGAACCTGGGCGTCACCAAGGTGCGACTCTGCCCTTCCTCCTCTCGCTCGGCCGCTAGCGTTCCCGCAGCCGGACGGAGGAGCGTGCGTGCTGACCTGTAGTGCGGCGTCTTGGTGTGTGTGTGTGTGTGTGTCTTGTGTTCTTGCTCGTGTTGCAGGACGGCTTTGACTGCATCGACCTGTCGGACAACGAGGTGAAGAAGCTGGAGAACTTCCCGCGGCTGCGGCGCCTGCGCATGCTGCTGCTGCACAACAACCACGTGGCCAAGATCCAGGAGAACCTGGCCGACGCGGTGGCCAACCTGGAATATTTAATGCTCACGGGCAACCGCATCGCGCAGCTCGCCGAGGTGGACCGCCTGGCCTGCCTGCCCAAGCTGGACACGCT
This sequence comes from Halophytophthora polymorphica, assembly GCA_023338205.1. Taxonomy (NCBI): domain Eukaryota; phylum Oomycota; class Peronosporomycetes; order Peronosporales; family Peronosporaceae; genus Halophytophthora; species Halophytophthora polymorphica. Next base: position 15,833 of record JAADYJ010000037.1, on the reverse strand, counting down.
CTCGCTGGCCGGCAACCCCGTGTCCAAGCGCAAGTACTACCGCGAGTACGTCATCCACAAGCTGCCCCAGCTGCGCGTGCTCGACTTCCAGCGCATCCGGCCGCGGGTACGTTCGCTTTGCCGCCACTTTCACGTCTACATGTAGTAACGCGTCTACTGGAGCTTTGGTAGAGGTATCATGATGGCTAACGACGTGGAGATGCTACGCTCTCTTCAGGACCGTGAGGCTGCTGCCACGTTCTTCAACTCGCTGGTGGGGAAGAAGGTCGAGCAGGAAGCGCATGGCAACGCGGCACCCGAAGCAGCAGTCTCGGCGTCCACACAGGCAATGAAGGAGGTACGCGTTCGCTTCCCCCTCGCGTCTTCTCATGCAGCTCGTGCCCACACATGCGGTCCTAACGGATCTCTCCTCCCTCGGCCTAGGTCTCCATTGGACAACGGGCTCCCGTGTCGACGGGCGCCATCCCTCCGCCGCCTCCTGCGCCTGTAGCTGCGGTGGCAACGTCTTCGTCCCCCAAGAAGCCCAAGAAGTCCGTCGTTGAGGAAGAGACTAGCAGCGAGATGGAGGTGGAAGCTCCGGGTGCGAGCAAGGAGGACGTGACGCCCAGCAGTCCGGAGCCCACGAAGGAAGCGCCGCCACCCGCGACGCCCGAGGCGGACGTGGAGATGGAGGACGCAAGTGAGGACGCGCCTGCCGCCGTGGCGTACACGCCGTCAAAGCCCATCGAGCAGATGACCGTGGCGGTGCTGCGGAAGGAGCTCAAGGCCCTGGGGCTCTCCATCAAGGGGCTCAAGGCCGAGCTGGTGCAGCGCCTCAAGGAGGCAGCGAGCGGCGGCGCGTAGAGGTCGGAGCGCTTGAGACCGAGACGCCAGAACGCCAGAACGCCAGAACGCCAAGACGCCTTCGCCACACCACTAGGGAGATAGAGGCAGCAGCAGCGCGAGGCACGCACGGGATGAAGGCTCACAGATGCAAATAAGCGGCGCGCTCTTGATTCTCCACGCGCGCCGGCCGGTTACGTTGAAACCTTGGGCCTCCTTGCTCTTCTCTCTGCTCACTTCGTCGTCGCGTGGACAACACTTCATCAAGTGGAGCCTTCCATTTCGGTCCAGGGGCTTGACGCACCTTTACCTGGGCCTTCCAAGCTGCTTACAAGCCGCCCTAGCGCCACAGAATAGCCGCCGAGTCGGCTACTCGCCCGGAAATGGCGTCAATAGGGCGCGATACTTCGGCTGAGGCTCTCGGCGCGGTCACGACGCGTCTGTGCGACCTTGGAGAACTTGTTGTCGCCATCGTAGCTGTACATGATTGGCACGCCTAGTTGAATAGCAACAAACAAGCACAAGAGACAGATACCGAACCAGTTAGTGGCGGCCAAGGGGCGGGTCCTGCATGCTGCTGCTGCCAGTAGGTCACTCCCTTTGGCAGTGAACGTACCGGTGGGTGCGAGCAACAGACACCGCTCGGGCGCCGACTTCTCCAACTTCATCTGGTCGGAGAACTCCTTGGCATCCATGCCGTCCAAGTGCTTGATGAGCGTGCGGATCACGAAGCCGTGCGAGGACACGAGCACGTTGCGGCCAGCGGCCAGGTGTGGCAGGATGAACGCGTCAAAGAACGGGATGGTGCGCGCATGGATGTCTTCGCAGCTCTCGCCGTTCTCGCCCGGGAAGCGCGTGGCGAAGTCGTTGCGGATCTTCTTGACGTGCTCCTTGTCGAACATGACCGTGTGCTTCGTGCTTGGCACGCCCTGCTCCAGACACAAGCACGTAGCTTCGACATTAGTGTGAAAACCGGCACGTGGATAGCATGCGAGAGATGAAGGCGACGCACCTGTAGGTCGCCGAAGTTGCGCTCGTTCAATGCTGGAGAGATGTACACTGGGAGGATCTACCCCACAGCGTCCAGTTGAGCCATCGCAGCACCATAGACAGACACGGAAAGCCACGTAAGCGCCTTGGCAACGACGTCGGGATGCGTAGCAAACGAAAACAAGTAGCACATGACAGCGGCGCGTACAAACTCGTAGGGGTTCTTGTCATTGACGCCTCGAAAGTGCGGCACATCCAGCGGCGAGCGGTGCTCCACCACGGGCGTCTTCTTGCTCGAGTGCACGCTCAGCGCCAGCGACATGGTGGTGCGCGCGCGGTCCATCTGCGAGCAGAACACCACGTCGATAGGCGTGAACTCCAGTCGCTTACCCGCCTCGAACGCCTCCTGCATGCCCACATCGCTGGCGCGCACGCATACAAATACACACACTCGTCCGTCATCGTGCCAGCAAGCAGGAAGCCCCGCAGTCACAGGCCTACGGCGCTAGAGATGCACCTGAGAGGGATATCGATGGACCCGGCGTAACGCCAGAGGTCGTTGGGGCGGTCGGGCTTGCGGTTCCAGACGCTCTGGCCGTGGCGCAGCAGGATGAGCGTGCCGAAGCTGGTGCGCACGCGCTCTCCGGCGGCGTCCACGGCCTTGCCCGGCGCCAGCGCGGCCCACCGCGGGTCACACACGCCGTCGCGGGTATCCCAGTGTTCCACGTGGGCATTGGGGAGCTGGTACCGGCGCTCCGAGGGCCGCACCGAGTTGCAGCACTGGCCGTCGGCGCAGCCGCACAGCTTGAGCCGGTGCAGACGCTGGCGCCGCCGTTCAAGCAGGGCTCCCACAGCGGCCACTGCCGCCGCCAGAAGCAGCGTCGCGGCGCCCACGACCACCTTCATGCTGAAGTTGGGCTTCTTCCTCTTCCCTGCGTGTCCAGGCTCTCTGGGCGGGTATGAGCGTGAAGCGCAACGTCGGGAAGCGCTTCCACCCAACTTCAACGACCGCGGTGGCGCGAAAACCCTGTGTTGCAGACGCTTTCACCTCGGGTGAAATCGTTTGCAGATGCAAAGGCCAGGTTTCACCTCCGCCTTGGCGCGGGTTATAATCTGGCGTCGACCAAACGGCTCGGACTGGGTGATTCCACCGCGAAAACCCGACGTGAAGACAGGGATCTGTTGCCAAAAGGCAGCGGTGGTCATGGCACCCGTCACCTCGGCGCTTGTACCTGGCAACGCGCCCAAGCCACAGCACGACCAACGCAGGGACCAACGCGAGCTCAAGCCAAAGTCAACCGCAAAGTAGCTGCATTCCCGCGGGCAGATCGCTCGCTACCTGCGCGTCGAGCGCAACTCGAAGGCGCACGTACGCGTACACTACAGCAAAAGAGAAACAAAAGGAGGGGAAAGCGAAGGCGAGAAGAGCGCGCAAGCGGGCAGCGCGCTTGGCGACGGCCCGGCAGACAGACTGGACGGCCGCCACGACGTCTACAGCTCGCCCAGCAGCGCCGTAACGTCCTCCACCGTGAGATCGCGGTCGTCCTTGGTCAGGATGGCGCGCACGGCCTCGGACGCGCCCGTGTTGGCCACCGCGAGCGTCTTGTCCACGTAGTGCGGCAGTCGGTCCTGGTTGGCGTCCACCCAGCGCAGGTACGTGAGCGACTGCTCGGGCGTCAGGATGGAGTGCAGCATCTCCGTCTGCCGCTGCACGGCCTCGGACCGCTGCTCCAGACTCTTCTTGAGCTTGCTTAAATAGGTCTGCACGGTCATCCAGCACACAAACGACAGTCAAGGACGGCGTGAGCTTTCCATACGTACGCGGGCTCGACCACGAGGCAGGAGGCGCCACGCACCACAGCCAGCGCCACTCTTCGGCGCTCCGATTTGCTGTTCTTCGAGTCGCCCGATCTGAACACGCCCGAGTACAACAACCGCGTCAAGAGTGAGGATGTCTCCCGCCACCGCACAGCGTCCACACAGGTCCTCCCTCCCTCCGATTGCAGCCTGGGGGGCGCAGGTAGTCACGTACTTGTACAAGGACTTGAGCTTCTCGTCCTGTTCGTAGGTGAGCGTGAGGTCGTTCGTGAGCGTGGACCAGAGCGTGTCCTTCTTGACCATCACGGGCGCCTTCTTCTTCTCGGGCGCCTCGCCCGGGCCGTTCTTGGCGCCCAGCGCGTTGGCCTCGTCGAAGAACGTCTCGTCCTGGATGCTCAGCCACAGCAGGAAGCGGCAGTACGGCGGCAGCAGCAGGTTGTCCAGCTGCCGGAAGTTGTAGTCCTTCACGGCCAAGCGTTCCTATCGATCCAAGCGCAGCACGCGAGTCAAACGTATGAGCAGGGCCGTCATGGAGCCACTCGCTGGCCTGTAGCGCCTCATTGCCATGCAGAGAGAGTGGACGTACCACACTGTTGGGGCCGAAGCGCTCTTGGATGAGCATGATGCCCTGGCGGATCTTCTCCGACACGCTCTGGAGACGCATATACATAGGAAGCAGCACACGATCAGTTGACTAGCACCGCAGACCTGACGATGGCTCGAGCGGGCACTACGGCGGCCACGCACCTCCTCTGTGCTGTTCTTCAGGTCTTCCGCCAGAGTCGCCAGGATCTCGGAGCGCACGAGGTTGAGCGACTCGTCCGCACGCTCCAAGTGATTCGCGCGGGTGGCGTCGATGCTCTCCGTGAGCTGGGACACCTGCAGCATAACGAGACAGAGAGCGGAGGATAGGGACGAGCACCGCCATCGCCACAGTAAGCAGGGCGTTCCACCGATCGCATCGTCGTTGACATGACGGAGGACGCCGGGCACGAGGCAAACCTTTTCCTCCAGCAGCTCCAGATACTGCTTCTTGCGGCGCCGACTCTGGCGCGCCGACTCGCGGTTCCGTGCGAGTCTAGCGCCGCATACACCACATTGAGCACCATATAACCACGTCGCCATGTCAGTCTCGTGCTCGTACAGCCGCCACCTTGCGCCCAAGGGCTCGACAGCGCGCCTACCGTCGCTGGCGCTTCTCGTCCGAGTCGAGGTTCGTTCCGTTGGACGCCGTGTCGTCGTCCTTGGCGGGCCGCATCATGGAGCTCTCGGCCGTGTGGAAGGCGTTCTGCATCTGCTGGAAAGCCGAGACGCTCTGCCCGCTTCCCGCCGCCGGGCTCGCAGACGTGGGCGTCGAGGCCGCCGACGTGGGCGCGCCGAACGCGCGCTCCTGGCCCATCGACATCTGCATCCCCAGCGTGAACTGGTCGTTGCCGCCGGCCGTCGCACTGGAGCTAGCGCCCGCACCCGCGGCCGGGCGTGGCAGCTGCTCCGCCGCCACGTCCGCGGACAGGAAGTAGCTCAGCAGGTCGTCGTCTTCCGGCGTGAGGTCCATGCTGCTCCTGGGCTGGCGTCGCTCCTGCGGTGCGAGGCCTTCTGCTGGTCCGATATTGAGGCGCGACCGACCGACCCCCTGGTGATGACAGGGCGGCCGTCAGTCCTCGCTAGGTGCGGTATACCTGGCAAGTGCGAACTTACCGGCCGAAGAAGGATTCGGTAGGAGATTCGACGCCCAAGTGGAGCATGTGAGGTTACAGTATATTGAATTTGAGAGTGTTGGACAGAGCCAGAAGAAGTTTCAACCTAGATGCTGTTAGAGAGGGTATACGATATGAAGGAAACTGAAGGTGAGTGTAGGTCGGAGCATACAAAAACTAAGAACAGCCTGCCCGATGGTGGAGCTCGGAAACACTTGATTTGGCTATAGTAGGGGCTGGAGCGTCGCCTTCTATTGCCTACAGACGCCAAAGAGAAGCCCAAGCCAAAGAAGAAGAAGGAAGCTACCGGCAGAGATGACGACGGACGTGCCCAAGCAGGAAGCGACGGGCGCAGAGCCCCACGCCGTGATGGCCGAGGCGCACGAGGTGAGCGACTCGGAGGTGAGCTCGCTGTGCGGCAGCGAGCTGGAGCTGGAGATGGCCTGGGGCGAAGGCCCCATCGCGCCGCTGCGCACGGACGCGGCGACAGCCGACGACGGCGTCAGCCGCAGCCTGAGCGCCGGGCGCACGGGCAGCAGCGGCCGCACCGCCTCCAGCCGCGCGCGCACGCCCCAGCGCCGCGGCGTCGAGTCGCCCGTGCCGAAGAGCAAGCGGCTGATCAACATCCACCCCATCCGCTCGGCCGCTTATCTGGCCAAGCCCAACGAGCTTCCGCTCGGCGTGCGCAAGCAGCAGCGCTGGTTTAACGGTGAGTCCTGCGGCGTGATTGGAAACCGCGTAAGGAAAGCTTTGAGGGCGCTTGGGGATTGACTAGCATGGCGCGACGTTTGGACAGACCATCACTTCGGCAACCGCGCAGCGTCCACGCGTCTGGAAGACCTGATGGAGCACATGGACATCAATGTGGAGTGGAGGTACACTGCTATAATCCAGGACGCTGTGAGCTACTTGACGGCGCGTGCCTGTAGATGGATTGATTTTCACACTCCTGTTGCGACGGAATTGCCTGGCGTCAACGTCCCTAGGTCCAACTTCCAGAAGCTGGCGGAGCCGCAGAACGAAACCTTGCAGGAGGCTTTCCGCGAAGGACACGGCGCCCACATCCAGAAGAACACCAACCAGCTGCGCTCCCGCCGCAAGGACGGCTGGAACGGTGCGCAGCACCATTTTCGGGCTGCAAACAGTCTTACTTGCTACCTCGTTTCGCTGCTGAAACTCACACGACGTGGTTGTGTGCGCAGTTGCCGAGCAAATGTTCTCGCGCGTGGATCGCCGCGCTCGCACGCTGATGCTGCGCTCGTTCCACTCGTTCGCACCGTTCATCGAGGCAGTGGAATACGTGGTGCTGCACTTTATCCAAGTACGCCGCTGACCACCTCGTTTCGGACTGGACGCTTGGCATCCTCATGCGTCCGCGTGCGGATCGACTGACAAGCTTGCTGTTGCTACCGTGTAGTGGCGAGAAGTGCCATCGGAGCTGGAGGTGGCTTCCCCGCTCTTCCGCCTGCTGGCGCATCCGATCGAGCTGCTCCGTGCAAGTGAGAAGGACGTCCGTCTGGTGCTGCCGCTGGTGGACTCGGCCTTCCACCGCCTAATCATCCACAGCGTCTGCCAGTTCTATGGCGTGCGGTCACGAAGTACGTTGCCTCTCGAATGCTCCCAGGGCTGTTCAAGGCGAGGGCTCTCGCTCTAACATCTGCGTGTCTGTGTGGTTGCTTCGCCGGTCAATCAGCTGAAGCCAACCGCCGCCTGGGTACGAAGATCATGGTGCTCAAGAGTCCCAAGAAGGGCAAGATCCCGCTGCAAGAGGTGACCGCGTTGTCGCTCTGCGACTTCATCCGCGAGACGCGCATAGCCAAGCGAGCGTCGGTGGCGGAGCTCTCGCCCGAGAAGGACGGCGCGAGAGGCTCGAGTCGTCCTCTGGAGCTCCAGTCGAAGAGCAGTGAGTGCAGCGACGGCTTTTACATGGTGGAGGCCCCGCAGATGTGAGCCGCGAGGCCCGGCGGCTCTGGGCCACCAGCTCGTCTCGACGGTGGGAATCTTATGTGCGTGAACTGTGTCTGCCCCTTGCCTGGTGTCGACGCCCAAGTCGACCTGCTGCCCGTGCGCGACAGCCCCGAGGCGCTTCAGGATTAATGGAGAAAGGAGCGTCACGTCGTAATGGAGCCGGCAGTCATGGCGGAAGTGGGTCACTGGGCCAGTGACGAGGGCGGAAGAATCATGAGAAAAGCAGCGCAATTGGCGGCCGAGTCTTGTCGTGCGAGTGTGGCGCCACTGGCGGAAGTTGATCTCGTCCCGGTCGAGCCTGGGCGTGACGCATGCTGGGTCGTTCATCCGTTACGATCGAGCGTAGACGAATGACGCGCTCCTATTTGCAGGAGCGCAATCAACAGCTCGGTGGTGGAAGGCAAAGTCCGCCCCAAGCAGCCCCAGACACGTCGCAGCCGTTACCGGACGCGAAGTATAAGACGACAGGCGGTGGCACGCCCGACAGCTTCTTGTCTTTGCGGTGGGGAGGCACTGGCGCCCGGCCACCTGGCTCCACAAGCGCCAAGCTCGGGCTGATGCCGGGCTGTGCTGCACCGACGGAACCTTCGAACTCCATTGCTGTTGTCTCTTGTAGGCCCCCGCTCACTGGACTGCGGTGCAGTGAAGCCAGCCAGAAGTCGGAAGGCGTTTGGTGCAAGCTTCTTCGGTGCTCGGCGAGTAATGTCCGGCTCCAGACAGAAACACGGTCGGCTGTGATCGACGCATTTACTGCACAGAGCGCAGTGCAGACCTGGCAAAGGCTTCGCCACCACGGGACGCAGCGCAGCGTACGGGCGACGAGCTGGTGCTGGCGCATGCGCAGCACCGTCCAGCCGCGGCGTCCGCGCATGTCGTGCGTGCCGAGCTAATTGTGTCGGAGCACCGCTGTACCCATGCCCGGCTGCGCGACTGGGCGACATGCGGCGGCGGATATTTCTGTCGGCTGGTGGCTTCCAATTGGCTGATCAGACCGCCGGCTTGACGTTTGGATTGGTCGAGACCCCTCTCGTAGGATGGTGCGGTGGGATTGTGTTGACGAGTCTGCGTGCTGTCAAGCAAATCAAAGTCGCATGCCTATTCGTTATCACAGGTTATCAAGCCAGATCAACGAACCTCCCACCACAATCAGCCACCACGCATCGCGGTGCAGCCAGCGCGACCCATCGTCACTCGCAGGGTACCATGTACCGCAGAGATGCAATATATCATGTGTAGCTGTATTTTAGCCCCGTCGCGCGACCTCTCGCTCTCTCCCAGTCCCAAGCCAATAGCGGCCGGACAATTTGTTTTTGGCTCGCATTGCGGCGCAATAGCGCGGAACCACTTCGACTTCTCCGCGCCGCGCCCGAAGCTGCAGCCTGCAGCGCCGCGCTCAGCCGCCCACTTCCCGCCTGCGCGAGAACGACCAGCCGCGCCCGCCACTTGCGCACACGCCCGTGACTCGCCCGCGTCGGCCATGAGCTCGCCGGACCTCATCTTCGTGCACGTGCCCAAGTCGGTGGTGAACGATGGCGGCTACATCGTGTCGTCCAAGCTCGCGCGCGAGATCAACGGCGAGCTGGAGGGCGAGATGAACTTCCAGAAGCTGCTGGACACCATCCTCGTGCGCGACCTGCAGGTGCGCCAGCCCAAGTGGTCGCGCTTCCTGGACGGAGACGAGCTGGAGGTCAAGTTCGCCGTCCCGGGCGACCGCACGGAGCACGTGCTCAACCACCTCATGGGGCTCGGCATCGGCGACGAGTACGGGAGTATCTGGGTCACGGGGCTGGACGCCTGCCGTCCGCGGCTCGCCCATCCGCTGGACAAGCCCAGCTCCATGGACCAGCAGTTCACGGACTCGGTCAAGGCGCGCATGATCGTGGACAAGGTGGTGGAGACGGCGCGCGCGTCCTCGGCCTTCAGCTTCGACTACGTGTCTCTGGCCATCTGCGCCAGCCTCATCGCGCTCTTCGGACTCGCCTACAACAACGTGGTGGTCATCGTGGCCTCCATGCTCGTGTCGCCCATTATGGGGCCCATCGTGGCCGCCACCTTTGGCGCCATCGTCAAGGACTACCAGCTCGTTAAGACGGGCCTCGTGAACGAGTGCGTCGGACTGGGCATTTGTATCGCCATCGGCTACTTTTTCGGCCTCATGATCGTGCCTTTCGGCGAAGACCTCGGCCTCCCCACCTCGGAAATGTCCAGTCGCGGCGTCCCCGAAGGCCTCATCACCGGTCTCCTGGTGGCCATTCCCTCCGGAATTGGCGTGGCGCTCTCCGTACTGGGCAACAACACGAGTAGTCTCGTGGGTGTGGCCATTTCGGCTAGTCTGCTGCCGCCGGCCGTGAACACGGGCTTCCTGCTGGCCATGGCCACGCTCGCGGACGTGTATACGCTGGACTCGGCCTCGCACTCGCTCATGGGCGCGCTGTACAGCCTGCTGATCACGCTGATCAACATCGTGGTGATCTTCATCATGGCCTTCGGCATGTTCAAATTCAAAGAGGTGGCGCCGATCCCGGGCAAGACGCGCTTCTGGAAGGAGGACGTCAAGCTCTCGCGCAAGTACACGCACTTGCTGCGCGGCACGGAGGCGCAGCAGGTGGCCGACCGCATCAAGAAGCTGCTGCCGGAGCTGCGCCACGACCCGGAGGTACAGCAGATGACCACCACCAACCCGCAGATGACGCTCGAGAACTGCTTCACGTACTCCAAGCACGAGCGCGTGAACCGCCAATCGAGCCTCATGGAGATGTTCGACAACCCGCCTCCTTTCGACTCGCCCGGGGGCTCCACACAGGAGGAGACCTTGTCGGGCATGACGAAAGTAGACATATAAACGGCTGCGTCGCATCAGCGCCTAGTGAGAATGTAGCTGCAGGGCCAGCGCCCTGGCAATAAGTAAGTGGGGTCGGTTATATTGACAGCAGCCTCCGAGTTGCACGTACAGCAGGTCGGCCGCCTCAATGGCCACGGAGAAGTGTTCACGCGCTGATCGGATGAAGAGACGGGCAACTGGTTCATGAGAAGCAGTAGATGAGGTGCTGCGCTATACTAGTATGGCGCACCCCGTACAAGATGAGATGGCAGAAGTCGGTGGTTGACAACCGGCGCGAAGGTAGAGTTTTGGACGAGTGCATCTGGTTCAAGTAGCTCTCAAAGGCGAATGCAGTGACGGGAGTTCGCCGCCCTGGAGCGACAGCCTTGTGCGGGAATGAAGATGAGTAGCACGGCGACGGAGTGTCTGATCTTGATCTGGGAATCTCGGCTCGACTTCAAGTCGAAGTGTTGAACCTGACCGCTTCGATGGATTTTGGATTTTGGCGAGTTTTGCAAAAGCAAATTTGTGGGGCAGAATTGTACAAAACAAAACAGTCTTCTTGACATCGGGAGCCTGAGCAACCCGTGCTAACCATGCCCACGAAGAGCGGTGCTAGCATCGGGCTGGGCTGCCAAACTAAGCCACGAAGCTTGCGCGCCTGCTTGGATCAGCTTCCAACAGTCCAGCGTGAAGTATGTTCTTCTCTTTTGTAGCAAGTTCTCCGGATGCGCCCGAGATAGGCGACTCGGCCAACCATGGGGTTTCGGTCCAAGCATGCTCATACACCGCCACGCATTGTTGAGCCACTCCATGAGGCGAGCGCGAGGAAGCGACCACAGCCTTGAGTCCGGTTGTTGTCGGTCGCTTCCCGAAATACCCCGGACTTCTCCGTCTGAGCTCGTTGTTGCTTCAACAGACTACCGCCGCCAAAGCTTTCCATAGGCGTTCACTTCGACCGGAGAAGAATGCCAACGAGCCCTTCTGGACGTCTCGGCTTGACTTCCAGCTGCCGGGCAGCCAGATCACTCTGATGTCTGTGAGTTTGCGCTGCCGGTCAGGTGTCTTTGGAGCAAGATGATGACAGCAGCGCAATCAGCGCAAAACCTCTCTGTTTCACAGCTCCCTTTAAACTACATGCTTTCAAGCATGCACGAATTTCGCTTTAACATCAGTGAATTCAAAGTTATCTCGTCTTTTCAAGTTTCAAATTAGAGTGAATCTGACACAGAGGAGCCTACGACCCCGCCAATCGCAATAAACGAGAAAGATTGTGGCTACACAATCCAACACCTGCCCAAAATCGTCGAACGCGAGGTTTTTCTCGTAAAACCTCGGGGAGAAGCGCCCGCCTCGGTCGGGTGTTGAGCTTTTCATCATCTGGAAAGCAAGCGGAGCCCGCGAGGGGGGAAGCGCAGCGCACGCAGCACTTGAGCAGCAAGGCGCGCGCCGGCACGAGCGCCACACAGAGCACACCGTGCGCGCAGCTAGTAGCCCTTCCTGGCCGCGACATGGAGGGGAGTGCGCCTGCGCCTGCAGAGCCCCAGGCGGCCCCTGTGGAGCCTGTCGTCGCCGTTGTCGCTGCCGAAGCAACGGTCGACGGGGAGACGTCTGTCATCCCTGCTGATGCTGGCGAGCCGGTGGAAGAGAATGTGGCTGTGCCTGAAGATGCGGGTGCGGAGCACGGCGCTGCGGAGGAAGGAGAAGCCGCGAAGAAGTCCCCGGAGAAGGACGAGAGCGTGACAGCAGACGAAGACGAGGAGGTGGAAGGGGCGGCTGCGACTGCGACTGCGAATGCGACTGGAGGCGAGGCGGTTGCGGAGGAAGAGGCGGGAGGTGCGGAGGAGACTGCAGCAGAAGCAAAGCACGGCGACGAGGACGAACCAGCTGCGGAAGTTGCAGAGGCCACTCCAGCAGAAGACGAAAAGGCTAAGGTGGTGGAGGCAGCAACAGAAAAGGAAGAAACCGCGGCAATGGAGGAGAAAGAGGACGATGCGCGCGAGTTTGTTGCCCCGAACGATGCAACGGGCGCTGGCGAGGCCGAGTCTGCTGAGGATCCCAAGGAAGTCGCCGCTGATGATGCCAAGGACGACGCTGATGGTACCAAGGACGACGCTGCAGAAGATGATAACGCGAGCGCGTCGCTAGGCAAGCCGCTGCAGATCACTGTCCCTGAGGCAGATTCCGCTATGCAAGCAGAGGAAGAGTCCACGCCGTCTGCGGTGGAGAAACTGGAGCCGCCGACGCTGTCGATAGATGAGGACGCGCCTGTCGTCTCTGCGATGACTGCGGTTGGAGATGACGAAACAGTGGCGACGCCCGAGGGATGCGTGAAGCTTCCGCAGGAAATGGCGTCGCCAGCGTCAATACCCGAGTTTCTAGGTGGTGACGGGCCTATGGCCAATGCAAATGGCGACGGGGCTGAAGACCCGGCGGCTGACGGGAAGGAATCGGACAAGCCGAACGAGTTGGAGACGGAGGCGAAGAGCCGCAATGGCAGTCTGGTGGACGAGGAGGACGAGAGCGAGGAGCACGCAACGATCCAAGCCGTGACAGAGCCAGCGGAGAAAACTGCGCCAGTGGATGCAGACATGGAGGCGGTGCTGGAGCGGATCCGAGACAAGTACGTTCCCTGGTATGAGGGCTGTCCAGATTTGCTTGTGCTTCTGGCGGTTGTGTGGAGCTAACAGGTGCTGCGCTGGCGTGCTGTAGACTGCCCTGCGAGTCGGTGGAGGTGCTGGAATCGGGTGAGATCTTGGTGCTGCCCAAGGGCTGGTCTACGCGAAAGAGCAAGACCAACGACCTCAAGACGTACTATGTATCGCCTTACGGCCACACGCAGTGGTTGCGGCCACCGATGAAAACTGGTACGTTTTGCACTGTCGGCTGGATGCGGGTCCCGCGGAGGTTGGCGTCATATGGATACAGAAGTTCGTACGTGTGTATCTGATCATTGTGTTTGCTTTTTCGCAGGCGTCTCTTACCACTGGGTGCACGAAATCGAGGTGACCTTCGGACCAGGACGCCTCGGGCTGAACTTGAAGCAGATCGCGGGTCTTCCCGGGACGGAGTTTACAGACATCCAGGTTCACATCGCGGAGATCTACAAGGTGCGTGCGGCGTCAACCTGCTCGTGGTGATATTGTTATGTTGGTGTGTTCTTCGTCGTTCTAAAACGATAAACCCGTACTTGCGTGCGGCGAGTGTAGCTGCCGAACGGCATGGCGAGCCCCGCGGAGATTTATAACTGGAGCGTCAAGCCGGAAAAGTATGTGACGCAGTTATGGGGATCACAGCGCGTGGTTGTCATGTGTTGTGTGTTGATGTGGACCCACAAGCTGCTTGTTTACTCATTGATTTTGATTATTTGTTGTTGCACGTGATGGCGTGATGATAGACGCCTTGCAGTGGGCATGCGGATGACGACGATGAACGGGATCTCGTTAACGGGATACACTTACGCGGAGGTGCTGGAGATGCTGGTGCGACTGCCGCGTCCTGTTCGGATCAAGTTTGCAGACATCTCGAAGGGCATTGTGGTGAGTTCTCGAGTTGTTGCCGTGTCGCCATGAAGCGTATCTTGTTGGGCCAGTGCTCTAACGTCAGTGGCGATGTGTGCGGTGTGATGGCAGGGCCGAGTCGAGGAAGAAATCCCCCATGAGGAGACTGAGGAAGCCAAGGAAGCCCGAGCAGCCAGGATGAAGCAGAGCTCGTTGCGTATGGAGTACTTTCGTATTTTGGTGGCGCTCGAGCTGCACCAACAAGTCTGGGGTGTGTCCAACCACGCGATGCATCTGACAGAGCTGGAGGTGCAGAAGAAGTGTGAGCTTATGACGGCACAAGTGGAGCACGAGCACGAGCGCCACGAGTCGCTGGAGAAGGAGCGCGAAAACCTGATCGAGGAGACGGCATCACTGCAGGAGATGATCAAGCAGCTGGACCTCCAGGAGGCCGGAGAGATTGAGTCGCCCGAAGTGGCCAAGACAACGGAGCTGGAGGAGCGCAACGCGGAGCTGGAAAAGGAGATTGCGGAGATCGTCACGGAGAACGACGAACTGCAGGCGGCTCGCGCCGAGATTGAAGCCTTGCTGGACAGTCTGCAGAAGGAGTTGGACGAGTTTGGCGACCTGGACGTGGATCCGAGCGGCAGCGGCGAGATCAAGTTTTTCTCACCGGCGTTCCTGGGTTCCATGGTGCAGAGAGGCTCGATCGACACGCGGGCGGAAGATGCGCGCGAGCGGCTGTTGGAGAAGATCAAGGCGCAGCACGAGCACCTGAGCGAAGAGCTCAAGATGGAGGAGGACCGTGCTGAGTTCGTGGAGTCAGAGATCCAGCAGTTCCGGAAGCAGATGGCCGTGGCGGCCGCGGCATCCAAGCGCGAGGACGACTTTATCAGTGGCGAGCGCCCACCGCAGATGATCTTCCTGGAAAACCGGATCGCCTTGCTGCGCAAGAACCTGCGCGAGACGGTGGCCGGGCTCGCGAAGGCGTCTGGCAGTGGGGACACGCAGCAGGCCGACAACTTGTCGCTCCGACGAGCGGGTCTTAAGGACGACCTGAAGAACGCGCTGGACGAGATGCACCGCATGGAGAGCGAGCTGGAGGTGTTCTGGGACACGGACCGGGGTATGACTGTCACCGGTCCGCCTGCACCGGACTCGTCGGATGACGATGACACGGTGGATATCGACGAAGCTCCTGAAGAGCGCGTGTCGGAATCGTCACGTCTGCAGAACAAACTGACGCGACTGCAAGCCGAGCTACACGACACGGTCATCTTGTTGGCGAAGGCGGCGAGCGAGAAGGACGAGGCACGGAAGAGCATGCTGAGCACTCGGCGGCTGCAGCTCAAGGACGAGATGAAGGTGGTGCAGGACGAGTTCCGCAAGCTCACGAACGCCACGCTCAACGTGGGATCGAGCTACATGCGGCCGTCGGTCGTGGGTCCGCTGTCTATGGACATTCGGCCTTCGCTTGGAGGACGTCGCAGTTCTGGAGCGAGCATGCGAGGCTCTATGGGCGGCAGCAGAGCCTCCGTGGCCGACACACGAGGCTCTATCGGCGGAACTCGAGGCTCCATTATCGGGACACGAGGCTCTGTTGATGGGACCAGAGGCTCTATTGACGGGACTCGAGCCTCAATCGAAGCCAGTCGGCCCTCGAATGGTGGCACTCGCGCGTCAGAGCGATTCGACCCGAACGCGAGTCGGCGCAGCAGCAGTTCGATGAGTTCGTTGACCCAGTCGTTCAACTCGAACTCGAACCAACCGGCGGCGGTGAAGGACGGCGCACTGCCGAGTATGAGCGGCCTGTTGCGCAAGCACCCGACGCATTCAAACGAGAAGGGCGCCTTCGGGAACATGTCGTTGCGTGGCGTGCGGGAGCGCTGGTGCGTCATCGAGGCGGACGGGAACCTGCGGTACTACAAGCGGCAGGGCGACCGCGAACCGCGCGGCGCCATCCCGCTGAAGCACAAGTCGCTGGAGATCCTGCACGGCAAGAGCGTGGGCAAACCCAACGAGTTCATGATCAGCTCGCCGACGCATCAGACCAAGATGGTGGCTAAGAACGCGGACGAGATGCGGCGCTGGGTCAAGGCGCTGGAGGCGGCGCACAAACTGTTCATACACCAGGGGCTGGCCGCTGGCGGCTCGTTCGACAATGGCCACGGCCAGGAAAGCATCTCGTCCGCCGTGGAGAGTCCCGCCGAGAATGAT
>JAADYJ010000036.1:0-52693 GCA_023338205.1 Halophytophthora polymorphica | reverse complement strand
GCACAGCTCCATCGTGCAAGCGTTGTCCGTGATACCCGATGTTAGCGACGCGTTGATGGTCGCGAACGTCTGAATGTCGTCCTCCTCGACGTCACACAGGTTGTTGGCACCATAGCGAAGACCCTGGTACCACGACTTGTGGCCGCGGAGGTCCCAGTAGTATTCGGTTGGCACGTCCTGCTGGTTCGCGCCATCCGTTGTGCAGTCGTAGCTGTAGTAGCAGTAGGTGGACTCGTTGTCGTCGAGTCTGCGGAAGTCGTCAGGCATACCGGGACCCACTTGAACGGACGTCGAAATAGCAGTGCCACCACCTTCGAGGATATCGATCTCCGGCGCTCCACGACCTTGGTTCGCGTTCAGACCCGACCCGGGGTCATCGTCGCAGGCGCTGATACGCTGGTTCTGCGACGCGAGAATGGTCTCGTTGCACTCGTTGTACGTGTACGGCCACATTCGGCTGGTGGAGGCGCTGAAGATGGCGCGGCCCAAGTTGCCCATGAGCCAGATACCTGGCCACGTCGGATAGTAGTCGATGTTGGCGGCACGCACGGAAGTGGAGCCCGTTTCCACGTCTGGATTGCCCGATTCGTTGGTCACGGCACCTGGGAGCTGCGCACGCACCTCGACGCGACCGCCCTGGAAGCAGAACTTGTTCCAGCTCTGGACCATTCCTGAGCGGTAGTACAGGTTCACGTCCTCGTAGCCGGGCGTCGCGAGGTAGCTGTTCCAAACGGTCTCCGTGATTTCGGCAGTCGTTGTGTTGATGAAGAAGTAGCAGTTGTCGTCGTCGTCGCACTCCGTACCCGTCATGTTGGTCGAGTAGTACTCAAGCGCCGAGTTCACGCCGTCCGCCATCTCCATGGCCACCCACAAGTGGTCGTCGCCCGCCTCGAAGCTTCGGCCTTCCACGTTAAACTCGTCGCTCATGGTGAGCGTCCAGGTATCACCTCGCGACGTCGTGACAGTCTGCACATCGTCTGGCGAGGCCACATCTACCCATGGTAAGACGCCTGACTTGGTCGAGTACGAGCTGGTGGCGTTCGCTGATCGAGGAGCCACGAGCACAAACGCCACGACAGAAGCCGCTGCCTCACGCCATCCTCGAGCGTGTATCTGCATGCTGGCCTCTTGCTGTCGCCCTGTGTACCGGAGTCCTTCGCTCGCCGCTCGTCGTGCTTAACCCTCTCCACCTGCAGTAGCGCTTGGATCGTCGCCGGGACAAATCGGAAATGGCAAGGGTGCAGTGAGGCAGGCAACGCAATGTGCCAAGACCAACGCTATCCTGCCCCGCAACCAGCACACCAAGGGATAGCCCTTTGCCCAGCGGCTGCAAAATGATCACCGCGTGCCGGGAGCAAGCGGCTCTCTTCTTTTGCGATCCTCCCTTGGGCGGCTCAGCAATGGATTTCGAGACGAACGAGGGCCCGCGCAGTGCTTTGGCGCTCGGTTGATTGGGTGAGACCGACGCGGCGTGGACAATGTACGGAAGCCATCGCAGCAGCGCGTCGAGCGGATGGCGTAGTGGCCCCTTTGGTCCATAATCCAGGTCAGCGCCGAGTGCTCTCCCTGAGATAACTTTCCTGCGTTCTACCGCTTCCACGCAGACGCTTGGTGTCGAGCCCCGTGCGGCAGACCCGATAGTAATGGGGACTCGACGCATCAATGCGATGGTATGACGTGGAGTCGCGCGCGCTGGAGCGGCAGTACGCTTCTGACGGTGCGCCGGAGAGCTGTTAGCATTCGCGGCCCGAATGCGAGAGTGGTGCGCATATGCCTCACTCGAATGCGTGTGCATTTTGCGGACGAGCACGGCGAGGATGAGAAAGGAATGAGCGCATAGCTGGATTTTCGCTCGGTGGGGCGTTTGCTCGGCACCATTCGGGCCAGAAGCTCGATGTTGGGGACGCCAGGCTCGTAGACATGGCGGCCGGGTCAACTACCGAAGGGTGCAGGCGGTGCCGCCGTTGGCAGACGGCAACCGGTGTTGGACTGCAGCTTACCACCTCGGCAGATATCGAGGAGCAAAGGCGCTACCGAGATGCAGCAGCCCCACGCCAGACAAGCGCTCGGAGCGTCCTTGAACACTGCAGAGCGCACGAGGATCATCTCCGGACCGTAGTTCGTCGTCGCACTCGCTAGTGGCTCCAATTCCGGAATTCCTGGCTATCGGGCACGCTGTACTTGGTTTTTGTATCGGCATTATCCGAACATCGCTGAACTTGGTAGGTGGGATTTATCCCGTTCCCCTCTGCCAAAAGTGGCGGGAAGCGCTTGGCAGTCCATCAAAAGCGCGGCAGATCCCAAGCGCGGCAGACCCGGAAGGCGAAGAAGTGCTCGCGCCATGGGCCGCGAGGAGCTGGCGCTGGAGACGCAGCTGCTGCTGCAGGAGGTGACGCAGGTGACGCAGCAGGAGGCGGTGGAGAGCGTGCTGGAGGACGCCGCGGCGCCGCCCGAGGCCTCCGAGTTCGAGTCGGCCAAGCACAAGCTGCTGGCCAAGCTTCGCCTGAAGAAGGAAGCCAGGCGCGTGGCGCGGCAGCCCGTCAACCAGACGCGCTACGGCCTTGGCGCTGGCGCTGGCGCTGGCGCTGGCGCTGCGGGCGCGGCTGGCCACGTCGCGGGGCCCAAACTCACGCCCACCAAGGCGGCGCTGCGTCTTCCCGTGGCGTCGACCTGCGCCGCGCCGTCCCGCAAGAAGCGCGAGCTGCTGGCGAAGCTGCGGTCGCAGGCCATCCAGCAGGGCTCGCACAGCATGGCCAAGCTCTTTGGCTACGACAGCTACGAGCACCAGCTGCAGCACCTGAACGAGCTGGAGACGAAGCTGATCAAGGCGGACGCGGACAAGTACAGCCAGCCGCGCGAGCAGCAGGACAAGGACACGGACAGAGAGACGCAGGGCGCGCGGCAGGAACAGGGCGAGGAGGCCGTGCAGGAGGCCGCGCAGGAGGCCGAGGCGGCGTCTCGCACGCCCGCAGAGGAGCCGCACAGCGAGTCGGAGGCTGTGGACGACGCCATGGAGGCGACTCCCGACGTGGAGCACGCGCAGGAGGCCGCTGGCGAGAAGCTGGTGACGTCCAGCGCCTCTGTGGGCGACGAGCAGCGCGTTGGGACGCACGTGGGCGCGTCGGTGGCTGCAGAAGCCTCGATTCCGGACGCGAGCGCGCGTGTAGCGGCGGAGATATCGACCGGGGAGCCTCGGGACGGCGATGCAAGTGACGGGGAACTGGCCGTGAAGAAGCGGCGCCATCGCATCCCGGCGCCGGAGAAGCACGAGGAGGACGGCAACGAGGCCGACAGCGAGCAGGACGAGCAGGACGAGCAGGAGGATGACAAGCCGAAGGACAAGGCGGCCGGGTACCGCAGTCTGCTGCGCGCCGAGGCGGTGGCGAACCGGCGACGCAAGCGGCTGGTAAAGGGCCGCGGCGAGAACTTTGTCGAGTCGGAGGCCGAGGAGGACGAGGAGGACGACGTGCTGCGCATCGGCGGGCTGGGCGACTTTGGCTTTGGCGTGCCGCAGGCCAAGACGCAGGAGGCCAAGGAGGCGGACGAGGAGCGCAGGGCGCTGCAGCTGCGCGAGGACGACCTGGCGCACATTGTGGACGAGCTCTCGGACGACGAGCGCGAGCAGCAGCAGGGCCTGGAGGACGTCTTCCGCCAGGAGCAGGAGCAGCAGGACCGCCAGCAGGTGCAGGAGGTCATGCGCAACGTCAAGGAGGGCTTTGGCCGCAACCGCCGAGCCTTCTCGGGCCTGCACTCGGGCTCGGAGGCGCGTGGCCGCTTCAATCTGGACGAGCTCGTGGCGGCCGACGGCAGCAAGTTCGAGGCGGCGCGCCTGGGGCTGCTCGAGTCGGACGAGGACATGAGCGAGGGCGGCGAGGGCGGCGAGGGCGAGAAGAAGGACAAGGACGAGGACGAGGACGAGGAGGCCGAGATGGAGCGCATGCTGCGCTTGCGCTTCCAGGACCAGCCCAAGATCTACGTGACGTCGTCCGAGTCGGGCAGCGACGACGAGGACGAGCAGGACGCCAAGGCGAACGGCGAGGCCGACGCCGAGCACGACGAAGTGGCGTCGGACGAGGAGCGAGAGCGGCAGCAGATGAAGTTGTTCTCGGAGCGCGCGCGCGTGAACCGCCGCATGCAGCGCATGAAGGAGGCGCAGCGCCAAGTGGCGCTGGAGAACCGCGAGGCGGACCCCACGGCCAAGGATGGCAAGGTCGCCATGCCCAACCTGCTGCTGGAGGAGGACGAGGACTCGCAGGAACTCGTCAAGCTGCTCAACCGCACGGACAGAACGACGGACGCTGCGACCCACGACGCCAGCCACGTGGGGGGCGAAGGTGGACGGGCCAAGTCGCGGGCCGAGCGACCGCGTGCGCGACCCAAGCTCGGGCGGGCCAACGCGTACGGCATCGCGTCGGCGTCTCGAGGCTCGGCGTCCTTCAGCCGCGTGCTGGGCAACTGCAAACTCTTCAGCGCCAACTCGGTGCGTGCTCTGCGAGGACGAGCGACTTGTGGTTGCTGTGGGACGAACTGACATCACTCTCTCTCTCTCTCTCTTGTTGTGCTGTGGGTTTCCAGGGCGGTGGCTCGTCGTCCAAAGGCTTTGTGTTCACGTCTTTGAGCTCGGACAAGGCCGAGTCGAAGGGCGAGGAGGACGCGGCCATGGGCACGGAGGAAGCGGAGGTGACGCCGAGCAAGAACTCGACGTCGGACGCCAAGGCGTCGGGCCTCAAGCGGCGCGGTGCGGCCGCTGCACCGCGTGGCAAGAAGCGCCAGCGCGCCAGCGGCTTCTTGTCCGTGCTCTCGTCCTTCCAGCGCGTGTCCAGCACCACGGGCGGCAAGCAGCAGCCCATGTGAAGGCCTGGAGCGCTGGTGTAGCCATTTAGAATGGTTGGCAGTTACTTGGCGGTATCTATTTCAATGTGATTTTCTATTCGCGAGTCCTTTCTAGCAGCATGGACCTTGCATTTAGAATATGGTCCCTTTTTCTACCGCAACATGTCGTGCGTCACCATCCAGGTGTGCGACAACCAATCTGAATCATGCCATCGCATAGGGATATGCTGCAGCATAGCTTTTCAAATGAGTAGCGTTCGCTATGGCGTCTGTTTCCTTTCCGTCACTCGGAGATTGGCTCGAGATATGCATTTCCACAGGCAATATTCCACGATCGTATGCCAGATGCCATGCCCGCCTGTTCCAGCACAAGGAAGTCAGTAGGAATCCGCCCCACCATCGGCCGGAGCCGCTCCATCGCTCCATTGCTCAGCTCCGCGTGCGCCACTGACGCGGCGGTGGCCTGGGAGACGTAGCTGGCGGTCTTGTCCTCGCTCCGCGCCATGTCCTCGTCCAGCTCGCGGTCGCTGGCGTCGCCCAGCGGCAGCGGCAGCGGCAGCACAAGTATGAGTTCGAGTATGAGTTCCAGCGTGAGTGCAGACGTGAGCGAAAGCGTGGACGGCACGGACGGCTCCCACGACGCCGCGGTGATCAACGGCCCGTACCGCGTGGGCAACGCCGACGGCGAGACGTGCTCGTACCACGCGCTGGAGGACGGCGCGGCGTGTCGGCAGCCGCGGTCCTGCTACGACTGCCTCAACACGGCGGTCTCGGACGTGACGGCGGGCTGCGTCTTGGCGCCCTCGGGCTTCTGCGAGGACTCGAGCAACTACGACGCGAGTCTGGACTTCCGCCGCAACCTCACGGCGGCGGACGAGCGTGACACGGGCTGGTACAACTACTTCCCGTCGCGCAACACGACGTACTGCGAGCCCAGCGACGCCGCGTGCTTGCTGTGTGACGCGCTCGTGAGCAACGGCAGCCTCTCGTCCTGGGGCAGTGACGACGCCGACACGTCGACGGAGCTCGCGCGTCAGTTCTGCGTGGGCTCGAGCGGCTGCGTGTGCGTCATGGCCTGCGAGGCGGACACGTGGGAGGCCAGCATGCCCACGGACTGTGACGCCGACGCGTCGTCCTCCAGCGGCTCGGGCGTCGACAATACGAGCTACAGCACCATGTTGGTCTTCTACCTCATCCTGCAGGTGGCGCTCGTGGGGCTCTTCGTCTACCGCCGCGGCATGTGCGTGCGCTTGTTCACGGGCCAAGAGCCTCGAGCTGCGACTCCACCGCAGCGGACGTGGCAGTGGCAATGGCAACGACCGCCACCTGCCGCGCGGCGCCAAGGCGCGTACAACAACGTGAACGCCATCTCGTCGCCGTCCAACCACCTGCGGCTCTCGGGCTGGCAGGCCATGCAGAACAGCCTCATCCAGCGAGAGAAGAAGAGTCGCGAGCCGCCCGCGCCGCAGTACTTTGCCTCTCCCCACGTGGCCAACGCCACGGAGCCAGCAATGGACCACGCACCGCCTCAAGCTGCGACTCGAGAGACCATGACCAGAGACAGCAGAAGCTCAAGTAGAAGCAGACAGATGGAGACGCAGGTCACGCCCGGCACGCCCGTGCTGGGGGACGGCAGCCCCACGACGCCCTTGACGCTGCCGGTCGCACGAGACAGTGACGTGGCCAGCGTGGCCGTGTGCTACGACGGCAGGAGGTCCAGCCCGGGGCGACGCAGCGAGGGCTAGAGCAGCCAAGTGGGCGGTCGAGGACTGGGCGGAGATGATAACTTATCGAGAAGGTTTGGGCTTGAAACGAGATGTATTGGTGTCAAGCGTCTCGTTTGGCGTCCTCCAGTGTCCACCTGTAATGTTAGGTACGCTGTTTCACTAGCCCGAGCGGCCCGTCAGATCCACTTCTTGTAGAACTTGAAGAAGGACAAGGTGGCGGACGAGATGGCGAGCAGCACGGCCCACCAGACGGCGTAGCCGCTCTCGTGCTCGAGTCCGGGCATGTGCTCGAAGTTCATGCCGTAGAGCCCCGTGAGGAACTGCGCCGGCAGGAAGATGGTGGCCACGAGCGTGAGCGTGTAGCTCACGTCGCTCTGGCGCGCCAGCCGCGCGTTGTGGCAGTCGTCCACGAGGCTGCGACAGCGGTCCAGGTGCCGGTCACACGCCTCGTCCACGGCCGTCACGTGGTCCTGCACGTCGCGCAGGTACCGCAGCGTCTCGCCCTCGTAGGCCGCCGAGGCCGCCAGCTGCAGCACCACCTCTCGCAGCGGCTTGCACAGCATCTGCAGGCCCTTGACCTCCTTGGCGCAGTTGGCCAGCCGGTCGACGTCAAAGCCGGCCGGGTCCAGCCGTAGCAGCCGCTCCAGCAGCGCCACTTTGGCCCCGAACGTGTGCGCGATGGGCGACAGCTCGTCCACGCACACGTCGAGCAGCGCGTACACCAAGAAGGACGCGCTGCTCTGCCGCACCTTGGAGTAGGACGCCTCCAGCCGCTGCTGCAGCGTGGGCCATAGCGAACTGCGCGACTCCTGCACGCTGATGACTGTGTTCTTGAGCACAAAGACGCTCAGCTGCTCGGGCGGCGCCATGACGCGGCCCGTGGCCAGTTCGTCCAGTCGACGGAGCAGCTCCGGCTTGTCCATGGCCTCAAAGGGCGACACACTGTCCTCACGCACGTACAGCGACGCCCGGTACATGGCTTGGTACTCCATCGCCAGCTGCAAGTCCCGAGCGTGCACCGTCTGCAGCACCAGTGACGCGTGCTCGTCGTAAAGCTCGTACTTGGGCCTCTCCAAGTCGGCGCCCAGCGTGTCCTGCACGGCGAGAGGGTGCAGGCGGTAGCGCACCGAGAGTCTCCGCATCGTGAGAGCGTCTACGCCTTCCACGTTGATCCAGCGCACGGTGGCCCAGCTCGGACTCCGCGAGTACAGGAACTTCTCCACGTGCTCGATCGGAGACGCGCTGCGGATGCGCTCGGGCGAGTACTCGACGGATCTCAGCACCGTGGGCTGCGAGGCGCCCGTACGAGAGTGACTGGCCTCGCCCGGCAGCTCTCGCAGGAACTCGGGGCTGAAGAGCTGTGCCAGTTTGATCTCCTGGATGGCGAACAGGAACTCCTGGTACGTGATGCCGCCGCTGTTGTCGTCGTCCACTTTGCTGATAAAGGCGCGGAACTGCTCCTCATCCTCGCACGAGATGCCCATGGCCTCCAGCCCGCGACGGAAGCCTTCGTAGGCCAAGATGCCGTCGTCTGCGAGCAAGTGAACGGCCAAGACCCCGTCAGTTGAGCGCAAAACACGCTCGTTCGGCCTACTACAAGCGATTAAGCCTCAAGTCCACGTACCGTTCGGGTGGAAAAGCGCAAAGAGCTGGCGTAGCTTGGCCGTGGTGAGGTCGTACTGCGGGTCCATGATGGAGAGCTGGTCGGCGTCGTCCACGGCGCCAGCGCTCTCGGACCAGTCCATACCGTGCGAGCTACGGGCGATGGACACGAGGTTCAGCAGGTTCTTGCCGTGCAACGTCGGGAGCTGCACATCTGACGCGGGTTTCTCCGGCGACGACGTCGATAAGGCGGTGGGTTGCGTGGACTCCTTCGGCCCAGGAGCGTTGGGAGGGTCGCTCCATGTGCTCATTGCGGCCGAGAAAGTCCGTGGCAAGCCCCAACTGGACTGGGACGCGACCAGTCTGACTACAGGAAGTCTAGAGCCAAGGCTAGCGCCGAAAACGGGCTTCCTCGGGTCCATAGAGCCGAGTACCGAGCCCGTGTCTTGGACCTTTGACAGCGACAACCGACTGCCGACTGTCCGGTAGTGAATCGAATTTGCTTCTTGCCACGGGGACCCGCGCGCCTGCATTCACGCAACAAGCGGTCGGTGCGTTGGCAGATCAGTTGTTGCAACCAACACACCACAACAAGCACGGACCCAAGTCAAGCACACGAAGCCAATGCGTTGGAGTGTCAGGAAGGTGGAAAACGTACCCGAATGGCCGACAATGGACGGCCCGGCGACACAGTGGGGCCGGCGGTGCACCGCATGCGCACGTGGCGAAGCGGCGCGGGCATCCGCAGACCGCGGGGGAGCTTCACTGCCGCTCGCATCGCGCTTCAGGACGCCCAAGCGCGACGAAGCTACGAAGTCGGAGCTGCTCGGCCGCGATTTGGTTGTGGTCGGGATCGGAAGGGCGCGAATCAGATCTGCCCTTCAAAGTCTGCGGCAAAACTGCCAATCAAATCGAGACCCGTCACAGATCCAGCCGTCTCATTGGTGGAAAGTGGCCTCTATTTCCTTTTCTGCGTCGGTTGTCAAGGTCAAAAAGATCGGATCTCCCGCGTCAGTGACGTGGAGCTCGAGCCGCATGACCTGCTTGCTGGCTCGACAACTCCATTCGCCACAGGACTGCGGGGCGTCGGATCTCCGCGTCTTCGCGCTCTTCGTTGTGCCACGCAGCGCTGTAGACGGTGGCGGGGCGGGGCGCCGCGAGCACGGGCCATTTCCTCCGCCAGCGTCTGCTTGTAAGCCGTGTTTAGGCCAGCACGCCCTTGGTGCTGGGCACGCCCGCGCTCGCGTCGCGCTTGACGGCCGCGCGCAGCGCCACGGCCATCGCCTTGAAGGAGGCCTCGGCGCGGTGGTGGTCATTGCGGCCGCGCAGCACGTCCACGTGCAGCGTGAGGCGCGCGGCGCTGGCGAACGACTCGAAGAAGTGCGTGATCATCTCGCACGAGAGCTCGCCCACGCTCGGGCGCACGAGCTGCAGGTCGATCTCACTGTGCGCGCGGCTCGAGATGTCCACAATGGCACGCGCCAGCGCCTCGTCCAGCGGCACGCAGGCCGAGCCGAAGCGCGCGATGCCCGCGCGGTCCCCCAGCGCGTGGTCGAAGGCTTCACCCAGCGTCAAGGCGCAGTCCTCCGTGCTGTGGTGGTCGTCGATCCACGTGTCGCCCTTGCACTGCAGCTCCAGGTCGAAGCGGCTGTGCTTAGCCAGAGCCGTGAGCATGTGGTCCAGGAACCCGATGCCCGAGCTCACAGTGGCCCGACCTGAGCCGTCCAGGTCCAGTTTCACACTGATAGACGTCTCCTTGGTCTCCCGCGAGATGCGAGCCACGCGGCCCACGGCACAGTCCGCGCTGGCCGTGACAGTAGCGTCCGAGCCAGCGACTGGAGGTGGCACGAGGTCCAGCAGCTCCGCGAGGCCAGGACTGAGCACGACACTAGCGCCTACCTGCTCCAATACTTTGCCAATGGCGGCGGGCGTCTGGTCCAGCACGGCCTTGGCGAACGTCTGTGGAGTGAGCACGCCGTAAGCCGCCGTGCCAGCCTTGCGACCGGCGATGATGTCGTCCACCGTGTCGCCTACCATGGCGGCCTGGTCGGCACGCACGGCCAGCGCCTTGAGCGCCAGGTGAATGGGTTCGGGCGACGGCTTGGGCGGACAGTCCTCCATGCAGATCTGGACGGGGAAGAGGTGCTCGATGCCGTGCGCCTCGAGGAACTTGACACAGTCCTTGCGCGGGCGGCCCGTGACCACGGCCATGCCCTTGGGCAGGCGGCGGTGCAACTCCAGCAGCAGCCCCTTGGGCGTGAGCAGCGTCTCCAACTCGCAGAGCCCTGGCGTGCCGTCCGTGCCCTGGTACAGCGCCTCGAACTGCGCCGTGACAGCGTCCAGCGAGGGCACAGCCGCCGCCGCGTCCACGAGCGGCAGGCGCTCGGCGATCAGCCGGTGCGTGAGCTGCCAGTCGTTGTTGGCGTTGCCCGCCAGCTTCTGCTGCTCAATGTCCTCGGGCGAGACCGTGACGCCGAAGAAGGCCGCCGTCTCTACGATGGCCGCGCGGTACGACTGCGAGACCTCGGCCAGCACGCCGTCCATGTCCAGCAGCAGCGCCTGCACGTCGTGCGTCATGGTCCTGGGCTGCGTCTGCTTTGCTTGGTCTGTCCACGCGCTTGGGATTCTGGAGGTGTCGGAATGGGTCATTGGAGCTGCTGGAAAGGCAGACATGGGCAGAAGGGGGTACGCGATGGGGGTACGCGGTGGATGTCGTTAGTATTATCTCAATGAGCGAAGATTCGTTTACGAATCGAGACGCTCTATTTAGTGGCAAACTAATGCAAATCGTGATTTTGATGTAACCAGCGTTACGCGTGGCAGAGTTACGCTGTTTCGGCCAATGAGAGGGCCGTGACAGCGGCTCTGTCATGGCAGGATGACTCAGCGCCACAAGAAAAGGAGGCTCGCCGGTTCGTATAGAGAGGTCTTTCTCCAACGAACCGAGCTTCGTCCATTCAGGAGACAAAAACAATTGCCGTTAAAAACAAACATTTCGCTCACCCCATTGAGACACACAAACCACGTCATTCGAGAAGATCAGGAAGAAGCGGTGGGTCGTCGTCATGACCGACGCTAGCGAGGCCCCGCGACGCCCAGCGCCCCCACCGCTGCACGTAGCCGTGTGGGAAGGCGACGTTCCCAAGGTACAAGCTCTGCTGCACGCGGCGTGCCCTCCCAGCGGCGGTACAGACGCGCAAAAGGCCGCGTTGAAACAACTGCTGGAGACCAAGGATGTCCGCGGCAACTCGGCGCTCCACTTGGCCGTGCGCGTGGTGCAGCCCGCCCAGCGCGCCATAGTGAAGCTCCTCCTGGAACACGACGCCAGCGTGGCCTCGCGCAACGCGGAGGGATGGAGCTGCGCGCACGACGCCGCACTCTGCGACGACGAGTTCCTGCTGGCCCAGCTCTACTTGCGCGGCGAGAAGCAGGTGCTGCGCTCGCTGGAGCAGGCGCAGGAGCCCTTTCTGCAGGCGCTAGCAAATCTACCGGACTTTGAGGCCGAGATCTTCGTGGAGGCGCACTCGTGGGTGCCCATGGTCTCGGCTGTACTGCCGTCCGACACGATCCGCATCTGGAAACGCGGGACGCAGCTCCGTGTGGACTCGGCGTTGAAGGGATTGGACGGCATCAAGTGGAAGCGCGGACCCATGTCGCACGTGTACATGGGGAAAGACTGCGGAGATCGCGCTGGCCACGCGGTCGTGCTGGATCACGGCAGTCGCGCCTTCTACGATGTGCTCGAAGCCGCACAAGACTCGTCGGTGGGCAATATAGACCTGGCGCTGCAGGTGTCCTTGACCACGGCCATGTCGTCGTCCAGCATGGACGCCACGCACCTCGAGTTTGTCAAGCAAAGGGACGTGAAAGCCGAAGGCAAGAGCGACGACGACATGCTCCAGCTCGAGGAAGAGGCCGAGCACACCGCGCAAAAGAAGAAGAAGAGCCGCAGTCGCCAACGCCGATCGCCGTGGCCGGGCACGACGTACCGGATGCACAACTTCTCCATGGAGGCGCAGTTCCGCCCCGTGGTGAACCCGGATCGCAAGCTCAAGCTCCCGACGGACAAGGACACGCCCCTGGATGGGCTGCAGCAATTCGTAGACCATCTGACGTTCGCGTCGTCCAAGAACAAGTCGATGGACAAGAAGGACAAGAGGGACAAGAAGGCTAGACAACCGTCCAGTGAGTCCGAGTCGAACGTAACCAACAGCATTGGCGCTGGCACTGGCAGCAGCATGACGCCCAAGACGCTCAAGCTGGAGAAAGGCCGCAAGATTGAAATGCACCTGGATGTCGCGGCGGGGGACTCGGTGCGGTGGGAGTTCATGTCCAAAAGCAGCGACTTTTGCTTCGTGGCCACGTACTACCACGAGGACCAGCAAGCCCCCGTGTGTCGTACGGACGGCGTCAAGAACGCGGCGATTGCTGGCTCGTTCCAGGTGGAACACAACGGCAGCTTTGTGCTCATGTGGATGAACACGCAGAAGGGTTTCACGCTGGACCGCGGCGGGATCAAGATCACGTACGACGTGGCCCACATTCGCCCTACTGCGTCCACATCCCAGAGCGACGACAACTCCAGTGATTCTGCTGCTGGTATTGCGAATGCTGTCGGTCTCGAGGCTTCTACCTTCCCAGA
The DNA here is from genome assembly GCA_023338205.1 of Halophytophthora polymorphica. Taxonomy (NCBI): domain Eukaryota; phylum Oomycota; class Peronosporomycetes; order Peronosporales; family Peronosporaceae; genus Halophytophthora; species Halophytophthora polymorphica. The sequence continues at coordinate 39,889 of JAADYJ010000036.1, read as the reverse complement.
AGAACCACAGACGGAGGAGCAAGGCGGTAGCAATGCTCGACAGCGGACTGGTAAACTCACAGATGAGGAGAAGTGCGAGGTCTTCCGACAGTTGGAGCACCTGCCCAACCCGTTCACTACTACTACGGCCTTCAACGACTACTTTATGATCGGGACGAGAGCTGGTGACGCGCCGCGCAACGGTGAGAGCAAGTCCGGCGAGGCGAAGAAGACCAAGTCGTCGTTCTTCAAGAACTATCAGAGTAAGAAGACACGGCAGCAGGAAGTGCAGTCGACGGACTCTACGCCTGCCTGCCGCGAGGAGACCCACGCCAACTCTGGACTGAAGAACACGTTCCGCAGTCTGACGCTGCTGCCGTCGACACGGCGCGTGCGCAAAGACTTTGAAGCCAAGGTGCTGATGACCGAGAGCTTCCCGTTCCAGCTGCGGGACTTTTTGCCGGTCATCAAGTTCCTCTCCAGCACGGGCGAACACGTCAAGAACCTCGAGGAGTTCTTCCAGATGGTACGTCCGCCTAGGTTTGCTCTCTCTGCTGCTGTTGTGCGTGACCTGGGAGCAAACTAACGCTCTCGCACTGCTTTTCACGGCGTTTGCGTTGTGTAGAAACTGCCGCCGGGATTCCCCGTCAAGTTCGAGCTGCCCATGATGTTCACGGTGCGAGTGGCCTACACTTTCCAGAAGATCACGCTGCACCCGAAGCTGGACGCGTCGCTCTTCGAGATCCCGCGCGACTATCATCAGGTGTTTACACTGGACGAGGTGCGATCCTAAAGCGATAAAGGTCTTGTATAATAGAATAGGTTTGTGGAGCCGGCCATGCTGTTGGAAGCGCGTACTTCCGCTCCAGATCCGATACGCGAGGCTACTCGGCTTCCAGCACGCGTCCAGTGTCCGCCAGCGCGGCGTACGGGTCCACGTCGTCCACGTCCTCGGCGTCTTCGTCCCAGTCGCCACGGTCCATGCCTCTCGCTGCAGCTTCCAGCACCAGCGAGTCCTCCCCTTGAAACACAGGCTTGAGTGGCGAGTGGTGGCCACGGAACACCGTCGTACTGGGCGCCAGAGCGCGTGCGGAGGCCCCCATAGTGCAGTAAAGCGCCACGCTGCCCACTGCCACCAGTACCAAGAAGCTCAGGGCGACGAGGACTTTGCTTCGAACCGCGCGACGGTGTGCGAGGTGCGCGTGCAGCAGACTGGACTCGGACCGCGAGGTACACAGCGCCAACTTCTTGACCGGTGACTGGTGCATCTCGTAGCCGCAGTCGTCCCCCAGCGGCGCGAAGAGCTCTTCGTCCAGGTCACGGTAGGCGTACACGCCGTCGCCTCCTCCACCCATTGCTGTGGACTCTGCTAGCTGCTGGACTTTCGGGCGGGCGTGGGCGTGGCGAGGGGGCAAGTTTAGCAATGGCCGCGGTGGCTGCTGGGACGAAACTATCGAGAGCACGGGCTCCAAGTCGATATTTATACGGACAAGAAAGTGCCAAGCTCGGTTAAAAGCAGGAAGAGCGCGAGTTCGCTCCGCTCCTACTCACAAGAACGGAGCGCAAACGAAGTGCAGTACGTACTTGAGCTCGAATGTCATGAAGTTCCTTGCACGAGAAGTTCATGTCAATGTAGTAGTTCCCGTCTTGAGATGAGAAAACGTAGCATTGACAATGTATTGGATTGAAATAGCCCTCGAAGTCTCCCTGGACTCAAAGCAAGACGCCGTTCGGCATGCACTTACTCAGCGTCCTCGAGGAAGGGCTGGTCCGTGTAGCCCTGCTCGCCTTCAGCGTAGAAGGTCTTGGCGTCGTACGGGTTGAGCGGCGCGTCCATCTGGAGGCGCTTGACCAGGTCCGGGTTGGAGATGAAGTAGCGGCCCATAGCCACGAGGTCGGCGTCGTCGTCCTCCACCACCTTGATAGCCGACGCGCGGTCGTAGCCCGACGCCGTCATGAGCACGCCCTTGTAGAGCGGGCGGAAGGTGCGCGTCATGGTGCCGTCCGTGGGCGCGCTCGGGTTCTCGTGCAGCGCGAAGGCCCGCGGCTCGATGAGGTGCGCGTAGGCCAAGTTGTAGTCGCTCAGCTTCTTGAGCACATAGCCGTAGGTGCCCACGGGGTCCGACTCGAACTGCCCGTAGCTCTTGCCGTAGGGCGAGAGCCGGATGCCCACCTGGCTCGAGTCGACGACCTCGAGGATGGCGTCCAGCGCCTCGAAGAGGAAGCGCGCACGGTTCTCCACCGAGCCGCCGTACTTGTCCGTGCGGTCGTTGATGCCGTCCTGCAGGAACTGTTCCAGCAGGTACCCGTTGGCGCAGTGGAACTCGACGCCGTCGAAGCCCGCGGCCACGGCGTTCTGCGTCGCCTTCTTGTAGTCCTGCACGATGAGCGGGATCTCGTGCGTCTCGAGTGCGCGCGGCTGCACGTGCGAACTGCGGCCCTCAATGGTGGGCACCCAGCCCGTGGACACGTCCATCTTGGAGCTGGACGAGACCGGCAGCTCGCCGTTGGGCTGGTTCAGCGGGTGGCCCACGCGGCCCGTGTGCCAGAGCTGCAAGAACATCTTGCCGCCCTTGGCGTGCACGGCCTCGGTCACGCGCTTCCATCCGGCCACCTGCTCGGAAGTGTAGATGCCCGGCGTGCCAAGGTACCCGCGAGCCGTGGCGCTGATGTTGGTTGCCTCGGCGATGAGCAGGCCGCCTTCGGTGGCGCGCTGCGCGTAGTACTTGGTCGTGATTTCGGGCGGCACGCCCTCCTGGCCGTGCTTAAGACGCGTGAGCGGCGCCATGACCACGCGGTGCTGCAGTGTCAGCGGCTTCTTGCCGCCCAGCGTCAGCGGCGTGAAGAGCTTGGAGATCGTGGACGAGGCCATGGTTTGTGGTGGGTGGAGCTTGATCGAGACGAAGCAAATGCAGGTGTGAGAGGACAAGTACAAGCTGGAGCAGTGGCGCCCGTTGCGGCGGGTCGCCGCCTGGTAGCAAGTCAACAACGACGTTAGAGTAAACCTGGGCAACACGTCAACGGGTCTGCTGGAGTAAGCTGTCTGCGACGTGATAATTGCCAAGATGGGTTCATGACGCGCTGCAGTTTAGTTCTGACAAGCTATCGTGTTATAGAGATGCCATCGAAGGGAATAACTTACAGATTGCCATAATTATGCCATTAGTCAAAGCATTCTATGACATTGTACAGGTGCTGAGCCGGTTCAGTACAAAACGGCGCGGACGACGTGGTCCACACGAACACGCGAAACGGTTCTGCTCCCGGTAGACTACCGGTTCCGGCGGTAGTGCGCAACGGCACACCGATATACCGTCCAGCCTACCGGTTCTTAATGGTGTCGCTACCTTTTCAGCCAATCACAAGGGCCCGGCGAGCGCAGCCAACCTTCTCAAAGCAAGCCCAAGGCGAGTGGAGCACGGCCACACGCCATACGAGCCTCCGCGCGACGATGCTGGCGTCTTCTACCTCGGCGGCGCGCGCCTGTGCGCGGCTGCAGCGGCCTCTGCTGGCCGCGGCGCACGCGCCCACGTCTGCGCCGCACTGTGCGGCTTCACGCGGGCCCAGCAGCGGCTCGGTACTGCTCCGACTGGCGCAGCAGCAGCGCATTGGCACGGCGCAGTTCGCCACCAAGTCGACGCCTGCGGCGCAACAAGCCACCGGCGCAGCCGAGAACGCAGCGCACAAGCCCAAGCCGGCCAAGGTGAAGCGCAAGGCCACGTCGCGCCACAAGAAGGCGGCGGGGTCGTCGCCCACGGCCTCGGCCGAGAAGACGCAAGCAGCCGCCAAGAAAGGCGGCAAGGCGCCGCAGCGCAAGGCGCGCTCCAAGAAGCAGACGGAGGAGGAGATGCTGGCCATGGCGGCCAAGGGCGAGCTGGAGAACGCCACCGCGTCGGTGGCGACAGCTGCGGACAACGGCTCGGACGCGCAGACCAAGCCCAAGTCGCAGAAGCACGGCAGCAAGAAGAGCACGGCCGAGCCGGGCGTGAAGAAGGACGTCGCTGCGGCGGCTAGCGAGTCGGAGAAGGCCGAACAGAGCGCCCAAGCTGAGGACAAGGGCGACGCGGTGGCCAACGTGGCGCCCAAGAAGGCTGGGCCCGTGACGCGCTTCGACAAGCGCACGCAGAAGATCACCATGACGCTGGAGGAGATCCAGTCGCTGCAGAAGACGCTGCCGAGCGCGGACGAGATCGCCGACATGGTCAACAAGCTGCGCCGCGAGTCCTTCGAGAAGGCGCACACGCTCTTCGACCTGTACCGCAACTACGGCAACCCGTACCTGGACGAGAGCTTCCTCACGCCGGGCGTCATGGCGTGTTGCGAGGCCAAGAACCCGGCCGAAGGCATCCGGATCGTGCGGGACATGCTGAGCCAAGGCCGCAAAGTGGACGTCGTGACGCTGCGCGCGCTCTTCGACGCCTGCGACGAAGCCTCGGGCGCGCACGAGGTCATTGAGCTCTGGGATCTCATGGTTCGCGCTGGGATGCCACTGAAACTGGAGGACTACAACCGGTTTCTGGACATTTGCTACCGTCGTGAGTACTTGGACGGCGCGATCAAGGTGTTGAAGGAGCTGCGACTGCTGCGGCCCGTGTCAGTGCACACGTACATGCACTGGCTGCTGCGGTCGTCCATTGTGTGGCGCTCGGACGCCTTCTTCGACATTCTCATGGAGATGCGGTTGGCCGGGGTGGAGCCCATGATCAAGTCGCTCACGTCGCTCGAGTCGGGACGGCAGGACCGCGCGTTGACGGTCATGGAGGGCGTGCGCGCCGTAGGGCTGGACCCGTGCTTTGCCATGTCGTCCGTCTTCTCGTCCATGCAGTCGTCGCTGTACCAGAACGGTCCGGATTACTTGGCGCTCTCGAACAAGGACATCAAGGATGCCAAGAAGAAGTTCGGCGACCTCAAGCCGAGAGAGCTGGACTGGCCCGTGAGTCCCATCCCGCAGCTACTGGAGACGCAGGCCGCCGGCCTCATTCTGCAGCAGGAGACCTTCCGTCGACTCAAGCGTAAGCAGGTGCACCACATCGACGAGCTCTTGCAGTTGCTGCCCATTACGACCAACATGACCATCAACCTGCGGAAGCAGCTCCTGCGCATGTCGCTGCTGGTGAACACGCACCGCGTGCGTCGAGAGACGCCCAAGATCCTGAGCGAGTACGAGAGCGGCCGCAGTCTCATTGAGCTTTCCACGGTGCACAACTACCCGCCCGTGTCGCTGCTGCGGATCATTCTGCGCGCTCGCGGCATGAGCCAGTTGAATGTCAAGCACGCGCTGAAGAACCCGACGGAACGCCTAGACAAGCGCGGCCAGTACGAGCTGCGCAAGGCCATCGAGTTCGACAGCATCCACAAGAGCGACCCGTTCATCGGCGCGCCCAAGTACAACGCCGACTCGCTGGAGAAGGCCATCGAGCACTTCATCAAGGCCAAGGGCATCCGCATGAAGTACGTGGCGAGTGAGGACTACGGGGTTCGCTGGTTTGGACCGTATCTAACGTTTCTATCGGTTGTGTTGGTTGGTCGGGTGCGCAGGACGCAGGAGGAACTATGCGCGGACCAGGTGAAGAGCCACGGGCGCCGCGTCATCTCGCCGGACATTCTGCTGCTGGACCCGGTGATCATCAACGGCACGCCCATCCGCTGGATCGATGCCAAAAACTACTACGGCGCGCACATTGTGAGCAAGCGGCTGATCTCGGAGCAGCTGGCCAACTACGTGAAGGAGTGGGGCCCGGGCGCCATCGTGTTCGGCATGGGCTACAGCGACATGTTCTCGGTGCCGGGCGTCATGTGTCTGGACACGACGCCCTTCCCCAAGACGCGCAAGGAGATGGCCAAGATGCGCCTCAAGTCCTTCTTCTACTCGTGCGCCAACGTCTTCCGCTGGAAGAAACACCTTGGCAGCGAGCTGACGCAGGAGTACCCCACGGCCAGCAGCGACGCCAGCAGCCCCAGAACCAGAAGCAGCGACAATAACAGGGACAGCAGCGACAAGGGTGGCTTCCGTGGCGATGACAGCAGCACGCGCGGCAAGGACAAGAAGGCTCTCGAGGCGACGCCCAAGCCGGCCAAGAAAGAGTAAACTCTAAAGTAGAAGCGGTTTCTGCCAATCATCTGCCGCAGGAGCGTCCGCTCCGCCCTTTCCGCCAGACCGCGAGCCAATCCGCGTACTCACCGCGAGATCTGTCACGTTAGATTTGTGTCGTAGATTGCGTTTCTAAACCTATTCTGCGCTGTTCCGGGGCATCCACGTGGCCTAGCAAGTGCCAAGCGATCGATTCGTGCTGCCCCTTCGAAGCGCCGGCCACTTGTCTGCTTGCCTTGCCTGCGCTCCTGCCCGCGGCCCCCCCAGTCCTTTCGCTCTCCATCTCCGCCACGTCGTCATGGGCCGGACGGTGCTGCACGCGCCGCCTGCGCGCAACTCGAGCATCGTGAACCTGGTCATCTGCATCGCCGGCATCTACACGTGCTATCTGTCCTATGGCATCTTCCAGGAGAAAATGTACGTTGCGCACGGCCATTCCCCGCACCCTGGCGAGGAGAACGAGGCGTATAAGATACTGACTGGCGTGTATTGACGCTGGTACTGCGTGCGGACGCTGCAGCTTCACGTACCGCTCGCCCACGGGGGACAAGTTCACGGCCACGCTCTTCATGCTCTTTGTGCAGTGTCTGACCAATTCGTTGGTGGCCTACGCCGCCACGTTCGTGTGGAAGCCCGAGCGTGCGCGCATGCCGCTGGCGCCCTTCGCCTTCACGTCCTTCGCCTACCTGGGCGCCATGCTTTGCAGCAACGAAGCGCTCAAGCACGTGTCCTTCCCCACGCAAGCCTTGGGCAAGTCGTGCAAGATGATCCCCGTCATGCTCATGGGCGTGCTCATTCGCCGGAAGAAGTACTCGCTGCGCGACTACGTGTGCGTGGTTGTTATCACCACGGGCATCGCCGTCTTCCAGCTGGGCAAGGCCTCGGCCAAGAACGCCGAGCGGGAGAACAGCGCCTACGGTCTACTGCTGCTCTTCCTGTCGCTCACCCTGGACGGCATCTCGGGCCCCAAGCAGGAGGAGATCGCGCACCAACTGCGGCCTTCCGTGCACCAGCAAATGCTCAACACGAACCTCTGGGCCGTGGCCTACACGGGCGCAGGCGCATTGCTCACGGGCCAGGCGCTGCAGGGCTTCTTCTTCTGCGTGGAGAACCCGGCCATCCTCCACTCGGTCTTCTTCTTCTCCATCTGCAGCGCGCTGGGACAGAACTTCATCTACTTCACCATCCAGCAGTTCTCGGCGCTCACGTGCACCACCATCACCACCACGCGCAAGTTCTTCACCATCCTCTTTTCCGTCGTCTGGTACGGCCACGAGCTCAGCTCCATGTCGTGGCTCGGCGTGGCCGTCGTCTTCCTCGGCCTTGGCTGGGAATTGTCCAGCAAGTACCAGAAGTACCAGGCCCAGAGCGCCAAGCTCGTCTAGACCGGCTGCACAAGTAGTACCAGCTCAAACTCTTCGCACGACCCTCGACCTGGTATGAGCGTCCTCAATACAACACCCGCCAGTGCGACGTCACTCGATCAACTTGGCTTCTCCATTCGCATTACTACTTTAGGACGTACTTCATTCCGTACAGAGGAGATCGTCTAGTGGTTCAGCCTTCCGTCGGGCCAGAACTTTTTTCTCTCTCTCTCTCTTGGTGCTGTTCTACATGTTGGCGCCTACATCTCTACGTTTTGGCTGCAAACTTCGGTCCTTTTCGCGGTTCGGATCGTCCTCATACTGTCAGTTTTCGAGGGTAAGGCGCTTACGACGTGTCGAGTCTCGAGTCGATGGGGTAGACATTGACTGCGTCCGAGTACGTCCTGGAGCGCTACTAGCCGTTGTAGATGGCAGGCTGTTGTTACTGGAGAGCGTAGGCGTCGTGAAAGGCTTGGAAGGACGACGAACCGTGGCGCGGGTCGAGTCCACAACGCCGAGGTCCAAGTGCATGAGCCCTGTGTCCGTGTTCATCATGTCCAGTAGCAACTTCTTGAGGTCTTCGCCCAAGACGCTGAGGTCGTATTCGCCTTCTTCGTTCTCCAGCCAGCGCGCCACCTCCTTGCGCAGCGCTGCCAGGAGATTTGGATACCGCTTGGCCGCCATCTTGCGGAAGCGCTCCTCTTCCAACAGGCGGAGCGAGCTCCCGAAGAGCCGATCCTTCTTGCTCGCACTGGCCTCGAACTCGCCGATCTTTTTCTTGAAGTCTGTGATCTCGTTGAAGAGCTTCATGATCTTCTGGAGCGACTGCAGCCGGTTTTGTGCGCCCTGCACCGTGCTCTTCACCACGCTCACGTCCTCGATAGCTTCACGAAGACGTTGGAGCTGTCGCTCGCCGAACGACAACGCGTAAATGGCGTGGAACTCCTGGAACGCCGGGTCCAGCTCCGATAACAGCGAGTCGTGGCAGGCTGGGATGACGTCACTGGCGTCTGGCATGGACTCGGAGGGTGACGAAGCCATCTCGTCACCTTCTTCGTCAGATGATGGTGCTGTGAAGGCCACTGCATACTTTTCGAGTACACCACGCCGCGCTCGGTGTTCTTCGCCGTCGCTACCGAGGAAGAAACTCACGCGCTGGTCGTGCGTCTCGATGCCAAAGGCCGCAAAGTCGTCGTTCATCGAGTACAGCAGCGCCCGCAGGGACTTCTCCACCGGCTCACTCATCTCTGTGAGTCGCTTCTTGCCTGTGGCCAACGCGTCCCGGAAACAGTCGTGGTTCGTGTCGTCAGCATCATCGTGCGAGTCCTGGTTCGGCATCAATCCAATGCTTTGAACCGAGGTTTGAGCCTCGTTCTTGCCGTCCGGAGACGCCAGGATCTCTTGCGTAAGTGCGACTGCGTCGTGTAGCGTCTTACGCAGGAACTGAAGCGCGTTGGAACGGCCGGATCGGATCTCGTCAAAGCCTTGCCGAACCTCAGCGAGTGCTTTGATTCCTTCCTTGCTCACGTCCAGCGCTCCGCCCGTTTCCAAGATCCACGCCACCAGCCCTTCGAAACGACCGGAATCACTGCTCTCCGCGTCGCTATCCGCGCTGTGACCTGCGTCACGCATGGCCTGAAGAACTGCAAGCGTGTCATCTTCCGAGAACTGCATCTCTCGCTTTGCCTCCCGGATACCAGTCAGTATCGTCTCCACTTCCGCGATACGCTTGGTCTTTTCCTTGAGCAGAGCGTTCAACAGTAGCTCTTCCTGTCGAATGCAGTCGCGCGAAAGACCGCTACTGGCACTACTGGACTCATTCAAGGACGCCAGTAGACGCTCTAGGGACGACGTAGACTTAGGGTTCTCCTGGAAGTCCTTCCACAAGTCCAACTGCGCGATGGTGCCGTGCAAACCCACCAAATCGACGCAGCCAACTTCATCCTGTAGCACATGACGGAAATCCGCCACTGACTGGATCTGGAGCTCCCCCACGAGCTCTCGGATGACCTCAAGACTTCGAACGCGAGCATTCAGTCGCTGCCACAGTTCGTCGACCAGGCGGTTCCGCAGAGTCAGCATGAACTTCTCTTGCTCCAGCAGCGTTGGCCCAGCCAGTGTAGTGAGTGCCTCAATGTCCACAGGGTTGGCCACACACAGCACGGCTTCCAGCTGTTTGACGACACGAGTGGCCTCGTCTATCCGGGTCTGCAGCTTCTCTCGAGCGGCTTCCAGTCCTTCCAGCTCCTCCGAGCACTTCTTGATCAAGAGTTCATTGATGTCCTGGAACTTGATGGCCTGGTCCTCCTCGTTCAAGCCCAGCTCCTTCCAGATCTCCTGGCAGCGCTGTGATACACAACATACCAACGCATAGTGGTCAGATTAGCATCACAGACCATTGCGCAGGTGATTTTCCCCCAAGGTAGCAGTACGCACGCTCATCAGGCGGAAGGATTCTTCCTTCATCTCTGAGCTCTTCACCGACGCCTGAAGTTCCTCCAACTGCGCTCGCATTATGGCCATCTCCTTGTCTTTTGCAGTGAGCTCACTCTTCAAAGCTCCCTCGCTCTTCTCCAGCATCGCAGCCTTCTGGTCGGCCGCAGCAAACTTTTCCGTCCATAGTGATAACTGCGACTCCGTGAGCTGATCGTCTCCAGTCTGGGCGCTGTCTTGAAAGCTCGTCACCATCTGAAGAGCGCACAGCACGTCCTTCTCGTAGTCTTCAGTCAGCTGCTCGATCTTCTTGGCGTACATCGCGGCGTCGGTCGTCGATATCTTGTCTTCACCGGAATCCACCGACACCACGTCGTGCTCGTTGCTCGCAATCGCGTCGTCGTCTTCGAAGAAGGCCAGGTAGATCCGCTTCTGCGAATACATCTCCTCCACGAGCCTCTTCATCACACTCTTCGCCATCTCCAACGACGAAATGGAGTCAAACACTGCGGACATAGAGCCCTGCTGCCTGCGCTTGGCTCGGATGGCGGCGTCGATCTGAGCGATGCTCTCTTCACAGCCCTTGAGCTTCTCCTCGTTCTCCTCCATGAACTGTTGCTCCGTCATGTCGCCGCTGTGGCACGACATCCACCCGTTCATGATGCTCTTTAGGAGCTGCGCGCGGCTCCGTAGTTCTCTGGACATGGAGGCGTTGAGGTCCTCATTATCCAGAGCAACCTGCCCACGCGATAGCAAGTACATGACGAACAAACAACTGGTCAGCATTTACGTACCAGGCGTTGTTGGTTCCCTCACTGGCGTCACAAACCTGCATGAGGTCCTTGATGTTCTCGAATATATCCAGCGACGCTGACGACGCCATTTCTTCCTTCGTAAAGAGTGACGACATGTACGCGATGGCTTCCACCTCTTCATCCATGTAAGCCGCCATTTCCTTCTCTTCTCCTTCAAGACAGTTAGAAATGCCGACCAGGTCCCAGAGCTTGAAGCGAAACTACATCAGCATACCAGCACGGAAAAAAAGCGTCGGGGTCAATTCCAATCGCCACCAGCAAGAGTGATGCAGCGATAAATCTCAGAAACCTCTCAGAACCGAGCGTACCTTGATCTCGCTCGCCCGGATCAGGATGTCTAGCGGACTCGCAGTGGTGCCATCAACCGCCTGCTCTCTTGATTCGCGCACTCGCGTAATTTGCTCGTGCTTGGCCTTCAACTCCTTTCGACAAAGCTTGATTTCCTGCTTGAGTTCGCCCTGTAGCTCGGTCTTCTGACGCTGTAGTTCCCCGAGCTCGATCTCCATCATCTCCAGTTTCTCTGCACCGCGCTCCACGTTCTTCTGTACCATTTGCCGTTTCTCTACTGCTTGCTTACTTGCCTCCGAGCCCAGCCACGCCCGCATTTCCCCCAAGGCCCGCGCAAACCCGTCCTTCACCAGTTCTTTACGGTGTTGACGCGTCTCCACGTGAGTGATCTTGGATTCGATATGCTTGCGGTGGCGAGCCTCCAAGTTCTGGATCTCTTGTGCCTCCAGGGTCAAGCTGATAATGTCGAGCGTTCGGCAGAGCTGGTTGAGTGGGTAGCGCGACACTACGGCTGGGTACTCCTCAGGTTTCTCTTCCATGACCGTCACGGACGACTCGCTGTCACTCATAAGGTCGGATTCACTCGCGGGCTCCACGCTTTGGCCCTCTTCACCACCACCAACCATGTCTGTGGAGGAGGCAATTGGGCCGTAGCCACTGCCTGGAACCATGTCGAATAACTGTGCGGTCAACCCGTCCAGCAACCGTCGCGAACCGATAGACTGCTCACTGTCACCATCTAGTCCGACAGAAGCAGCGATCTCCTCCATCTGGTTCAGGTACGCCAGCACCTTCGGGTTGGCCATAGTCGTCTCGACCAGACTATCCACATTGGCCGGGTCAGCATCTCCCGAGCGGGCAAAAATGGCCTTGATCAGCTCCCGCCGCAATACGTAGTTGAGCGCTTTGAGGTTCAAGAGCTCTGCGGACCGACTGTCGATGTTCTTCACGGCCTTGTTCTGGATGTTCTTGGCGCGATTGGCATACTGCAGCGTGTTGAGAGTCTCGCTTGCGTTCGCCTCCGCTGGAGATACACACGCACTGCACAGTCCACACGCACATACCGTTAGACATACGACGCAGAAGTACACAACAGATACCGCAAAGAGACGCACATGAAGAGCGTGCGGCTGTTGCCTCCCAGCGCATCTTGCAGCAGACGCGTCAGCTTGGACGACCGATAGGGCACGTGAAGCTGCGATGCTGCGCGTCGGCGTTCGTCACCGAGCGCATTGATGACGTTGCCGAGCGCCAGCAATCCCACGTTGATCTGGATGCCTTCCTTCATGCGGTGGCCCTCCGCATGCGTCTTTTTGAGTCGTTCACTACCCGCGAGGTCCACGAACGTGAGTTTGGACACGATCGTTGCTTCTTCACTTGAACTGTCCGAGACCATCTCGCCGTCCACAGTGGACGCCGAGCTGCGTCTAGCAGTAGGAGAACTGCGGCGACGGCCGTTCACTCCACTCGCATTGGGAGAGGTGTTGGTGCTTGTAGACGCGCGTCGGTCTCTAGCGTTTTGCTGGTTGATTCGCTGCACGATCTTGACAGTGTAGACGGCGTGCGAACGACTGGAGCGGTCGTTCATCTCGGTGCTGCCTGTAATTCGGCGGAAGGAGCCCTGCCGCATCTGCTCCAGCGCTTCTTGCCGGTTGTCCACCTTGATCTCCGTCAAGCCTTGCACGTAGACGCCAGTCTTGCTCTCGCGGAGCTGCAGGTTCTCGGGCCATCCCGCAGTCCGCTCGCTGGTGGCACCGCCCAGCAAGTCGTGGATCTCTTCACCGTAGATTTCCAAGAAGGACACATACAGTTGGTGTGTCCCACCATTCTCGCCCAGCTTGGCAAAAAGTTGGTGCAGGAAGCGCGGGATGAGACCTTCGTTGTCGTCCAGCGTGTCCACGTACGGCGTCGTCGCAGCTTCCGTCGTGCTTGCAACATCCTCAATGACTCCTGGTGACCTAGAGAAGAGCTGATTGGCCATGACGCGCGAGGACGGCATGCCATTGCCCATAGTGTACGTCTTACCCGACCCTGTTTGTCCATACGCGATGACCGTCACATTGAAGCCTTGCAGGAACGAATCCATCCAGGGCTGCAGCGCGTCGCCATACAGATCCGCTTGAGTAGCCGCCAGCGGGAACACATGGTCAAACCTGTAGCCCAGCGCCAAGACATTTGCATGAGCACCACCGTCGTGTCCTTTCTCGACCTGCTAACCCCCAAAAGAACGGCTAAATACTCACGTGAAGCGCTTGCTTGCGGCACCTGACGTCGCTAACTGCACGCTGGTGCCAGAATCTGATGGACGGATGCAGGTCTCGGCATTGCGCGCGATCTCCTTGGGCAGCATGGGCCGCACGCGGACTGCCACACGCACACTCCCATCCTTGCGAGCCTGAGCTTGCGAATGCTCCTGCAGTCGCTGCTGGAAGTCCTCAGCGCTGCTGGTAGTGGACGAGCGTTCGTCCACAGAGCCGTCCTCGGATGAAGAGGGTGAAGGCGGACGTCTGCGCGCCGCGGGCGGCTTGAGGGCGCGGCGCGGCGGCAGCGACGGCCGCTTCCTGCCGACCTGCTCCATTCAGATGCGACGTTGGTTCAAAATGGTCGGGAAACGGAAAGTGCTCGCTCACATCGGTGTTTGCGACTGCGTAGAATAACGGATGTGCGGAGTTTCAACCAATGAGAGACTCAATGAGATGGATACATTGATGTGATTGGTGGTGAACGGACTACTATTTCAAGTGTGAAGAGTGCGAAGACGCGGATTGGTGGAGAGGGTGCGCGGGAATTTCGGACTGACCAATCCTGGCGCTGATGTTTGGGAAACTACGCGAAAAAAAGTATCTCACCAGCTGCACTGCACTTTGCAGACAACACAACCGGACATATGTCCAATCAACAATAACCCGAAGGGTATAGATTTGCCCAGGTTCTAAAAAGCTTTATTTACCGCTTTAATTCAAATGGAATCTTTTCTTTCATACAGGTTATTAGGTTTTGAAAACAAGGCAGAGCCCATCAGCCAGTCACGCGCCAACGGACGCGCCGCTTGACGCCCATCCATAGTGAACCCAAGTCAAAAATGCGCACTCGCCACCAATCCATCATTGAAAATGCTCACCACGCACAAGTACTAGGCAACCGTCCGGCAGGGCCGCCGCTGGGCTTTGGACGCCATCAAACCACGGACTCCCGGGTCCTCAACCGCCAATCCAGCCGCTCACACGCCGCATCGTTATTTTGGCGTCACTAGGACAGTGGACGACAAGTTCAAGCGCTTCGAACTTCCGTTCGTGGACAGCAGGTCATGAACGACTCAATACGATGGACGTGCACCATCGACCAGAGGATGGTGCAACTCCCATAGGCTGCTGAAGACTGAGTTCCATGCACGGCGAGGATGATCGAGGGGCGTGGGATCACTACAAATTGTTTCAATCCAATGGCGCGGCGTCCACGGCCCTCGAGGATCTCGGAAAACGTACTGGCCCTACGACCGAAGTCAACATCTCCGGCGACCTTCGTCCCTGAGGAGGAAGTTACTCCGCGGTTGAGTGTGGACTTCCTAGCGCGCAAGCACTTGGTGACACTTCATACTGCCGTAACCGGTCTGTCAACGCTCCTGAGCCACATCAGTAGGCATCAAGAGCTCCAGAAGAACCTCCGACACCGACTCGAGCACTTTTCGAGGCCACAAAGTCCTCCAGGGCCTGTGTTCGCCTCGGAGCAAGCCGTAGAAATAGTCAAACTCGCACGAATGTGCCAACTACCAGCATTGCAGCACCAACTTGCTGCTTTCGAGGCCACCGACAGTCTAGAGACTGAGTGCGCCTTCAGGATGATGAACTCGGCGTCGACTCCACTTGTCCGGCGACTTGGAAAGGTGCAGACAGCGACGGGAACGACATCAAACCGCCTTACCAGCCCAACCTCAAGCGCCCAGCGCTCTGGTTTACCCAGTGACTCGAACTGCAGACTTGAGTAAAACCTGAGACGCAAGCAAATACTAGTATTAATTAGGATTCCTGGAAGCAGGATGAGAATACGCACGCACATACCCAAGAGGCTGGTGGCTGCGTGGCCGCGCTCCCGAGCGAGTAGAGGCGGCAATGGGTCCGGTTGGAGCCTTGGGGGGACTGGAACCATCGTCTCCAGCCGCCCAGCCGCGACGATAGAGAGGAGAGCTCGCGTCTAGCTCTATCTAATCTCTATCGAGCTCCTCTCCGGACCGGGCGGAAGCGATGTTCAGACCGCGTGCCAAGCCGCAGTGATGAGATTCTCTGGCGCTTGGCTTCTCCCCGCCTTTGCCCGCGACCGCACTTGGTGTCTGGCTGGTTCTGGCACTTGTTCCCGACGAAGCCAACGCGTTGCAAGGTCAAGCTGGGCCGCCACACGCTTAGCCAAAGAAGCCGAAGCGGTCCGGCGCGAACTTGGACATGTCGAGCTGTGGCCGTCGGCCGCTGATCTCGTCGGCCAACAGCGCGCCCGCGCCAAACGAGAGCGTCCAGCCCTTGGACCCGTGGCCCGCATTCACGTATAAGTTGCGGATCTTGGTGCGGCCGATGAGCGGCACGTCGTCCGCCGTCACGGGCCGCCAGCACGTGTGCGGCTGCATTTTGGCCACGTCCAGGTAGCCCTCCGGGAAGAGCAGCTTGGCCTGGGACAGCAGCCAGTCGTAGCGCTTCTTCTGCTCGCTGGCCGAGCCCGCCGCGCCCGTCTTCTTTTGGCTAGCAAAGTCCACGCCGCCCGAGATGCGCAGCGTGTTCCCCAGCGGCGACACCAGCGCGTGGCCACCGGCGTAAATGTTATGGATGGGAGCACGGAAGCGCTCATTCACGGGCACCGAGAGCACGTAGCCTTTGACCGGGTAGATGGCCAGTTTAATGCCTGCGCGTCGAGCCACGGGCGCCGTCGAGTTGCCGAGCGCCAGCACGAACTCGTCGCCTTCAATGAGTGAGCCGCGTCGCGTTTGCAGCGCGATCACGGCTGTCTTGTCCGTCAGAATGTGCTGCACTTCCGTGTTGAAGCGGAACATGACGCCCTGCCGCATGCACAGTCGGTACAGCGACTGACACATCTTGTGCACGTCGCCGTTGGTGCCAAAGGCCGAGAGCACGGCGCCGGCCTCGTACACCTCCGGCCGCAAGGCCGGCTCCAGGTTGTGCGCCTGCGTGGCGTTGAGCGGCTGGAGGTCCATGCCCAACTCGGCCAAATGCGCGCTGCGGTCCGACTCCAGCGTCACTTCCAGCTCGCTGTGCGCGCCAAAGACCTCGAGCGTGCCTTGCGCCGTCTGATCCATGTTCACCTCGCCCTTCTTGCTTTGCGCCTGCAGCTCGCGCAGCTTGAGCATGCTGTAGAAGCCCAACTCGCGGATTGTGCGGCTGTGCTCGTTCGATCGGTCCTTCTTCGAGTTGTTCCAGAACTGCAACCCCCACTTCCAGAACTTGGTGTCGCGCAGCGCCGACATCTCAATCTTCATGGGCTTCTCCCGCAGTGGCCACTTGGCGGCAGCTCCTCGTGTCGGCCGCACCGCCACCGTCACGTCGGTGGCTCCTGCTGCAGCCGCCGCGGGGCCGCCATGCACCTCCACGCTACTGCCATCCGCTGCAGTCGTCGCTGCTGGCGCCGGTGTACTCCTTCGCCCGGAGCTCAGTCCTTTACGAAGATTGTTCACGTCCGACCAACTGGAATACAGTGCCGGGTCCAGGAAGGCGCCGTTACAGAAGCTCACCTGCGTGCCCACAGCACGTTCCTTCTCAACGCAAAGCACCTCGTGGCCCTGCTTGGCCAGGTAGTAGCACGTGGTGAGCCCGATAATGCCGGCGCCACACACGATCACGCGCTTCGTCTCGCGGCGCTGGTTGATGCCCGGGATGGGCTCCATCTTCATGTTCTCCGGCAGCAGCGGGATCCGCATGGGCGGAGGCCGCATGTGATCGATCGGGGGCAACAACTCGCCCTCCAGCGTGGCTGGCGCGGTCGTGGGCGCCGTAGCGCGGTAGTTGACGCTCACGAGGTGGTCCCGTAGATGCGGAGGCAGTTCCAACGCGGCGCCGATCGTGTCGCCCACCGAGTTGGCCGACGAATACCCGGACGAGTCTCCGGAGAGCAGGCGGTCCACGCGCACGCGCGGCTTGCTGGCCTCCAGCGGCCGCCGGCTCTCCAGTGCCTCCGCGTCCAGGATCGGGTGCGGGTCGTCCTCCATGGCGCTTTGTGAGCCCATTCGCGGTTCGTTCTCCGTCGCGCCGGGCGGCTACAGCCTTCGTGGTTCGCCCTGCGCTCCTCGCGGCGCTACGCTACACCGCGCGCGCGCACACACACTGCACACACGTGGCCGTGCCCAAGTCGCGGGGCTACACGCTCCGGTGGCTGCTGCGGTGCTCGTGCCGCTCGTCCGCGCGCGTCGGACTTGGAGCTTCGAGTTTGGAGCTTCTCGCTTCGCTTTCCTCGATGGGATTCCGTTGTGACGGCCAGTCGGTCGCGGATACCAGGAAGAAAAGCCGAAAAACGAGAAAACCGGAGAAAAAAAGAAGGAATGCGCCCGGTCTCGCCCCAGCAAAGGCTACGAGTTCCCGACGTTTGGGAAGCCCACGACAAGGCATATCCTGTGGGTTCGGAATGTCACCGGTGTATGCTAGATAGAAGGCGGAGGGTTCACGGAGGTTGGAATGGGGCTGTTTTGGCGGGGACGCGGTCCTGCGTAACGGCATATTCTTGCTTCGATTAGACCTGGCGGAAATGGATTTTGTAGAATCACCGCAAATATCGGGAACTCCGGGACAAGAGGCGGAGCGTACCGTAGACGCCGAATGTATGGCGTCAGCGGGCCGGCCGCCGCACGACCGCACGACGAGCTCATTTTACGAGCATGTATACATGAGACCGTGGCAGTAGCCTCCGAACCGTGTCGGTAGCCTCGAACCTCAAGTTTTTTGTTGTTCAAAAAGCTGAAAAGGCTCGGCAAAAGCGCTTGGCTGCTCATCGTCAAGCGGCCTGATGTCTGCACCGCATGATGGAGATCCGCGCCTGCGGCTGGGCGCATGGAGCCTTCAAGCGGGATCCAAAGCGCTGCCTAACGCCAGCTGGGTCATGGTCCATCCGTCCGAGAGCTTGAAGCCCGAGAAGTTTGCCACGACGCCAGCCGTCGCGACCCACCTGGATTCATATAATAACCCTGGATGACACAGCCACCGCAAGTTCTGCGAGCGCGCAATACTGGATACAGCGGCCGAATCGTGGAGTCCAAATGCAGGTCTGCACCCCTCGAAGCGGAGGACCGACTTCGTTCATTCGGCAGCTTCGCCAGGCTCCATGTATCTGCGCTTGCGGGCGCGAGGGCGACTGTCTGACTCCGCGACATGCGATACTCGCCGCTCGCGTCGTCCTCTCCAGCGCAATCCTCGGCGAAGGAGTCCCGGCGGGCACTTTCGCGGCGCGCGGCGGGCATCTTGCAATGCACCAATTCCGCAAGCGGACGAGATGGACCGTATAATCCGGATAATTGAAATCAGGCTGCGTGGGGTTTCAAGCAGACTCGCCCTCGAGGTTCAGGTATACGCAGGGCCGGATACCAAAACCGTGGCGATAGCCTCAGCCCAGCCGATCGTCTGCACGTGGTCCCACCCCTTTCCGCGTCCGGACGCCATCACTCGAGTCGCGCATTGCTGCCTTGACGCCCGTCCTGCCGTTCCTGCCTCCCAAACCGGCCAGCGCCGTCCGCCTCGTGGTTAATCGCAACTACAGCCTGCCGCGCACTGCTCTGTCAGCCGCGTCGACAGCACGCTTCAAAAACTACACCTGCGCAGTGGGACGGTGCATACCCGCGACCAGACTGCCCAAGGCTCGTCTCGTGGCACGAAGCCGACCAAGCAAATTTTTGGGCTGCGCTGAAGACTGCGGGTCGTGACGCCGCTCGAACTGCCAGTGTGCCACGTCACGCGTCATTCGCGTCCTCCGTCTGAAGTAGCGGTGCGGCAACCGTTGGAGGCACGGAGCTCTTTGCTGTCCAGTCAAATCCCATCCCCATCCTGCAAGTCCGGCGGTGGCTGAAACTTAACGCGGAAGGCCCAGCTATTTTCCCTCGGTTTAGGTTGCCATGAGCGACGTTGCCAAACCTCTCGTCGTCACAGTTACTATTGAACGTGAAGTATACATACGGCAGACAAAGGTCATTAGGGCATGAACAAGAGTCCGCGACGCGAATGACTTTCCAGTTTTGACTATCCAGCACCGATGCACTCCACTCCGAAACTGACTTCACGGAAGTCAAACATCTTCCAAGTTGAAGTTTCCTCTCGGGGCTACCTTCTCAAGGCGCGACCGGTCAGCGAGTCCGCACTCCTGATTCCGCACTCCCGCCGCAACGCGCAACCAAGCGAAGATAGCATGGGAAAGGTGAGTGGCGCCGGGTATAGCGACGGCGACATCGCCGCCGCAAGCGCATGGGCTGCCGGTGCTGGGAGACGCCGTCATCACGACCGCAGCGACGAGCTGGGGAAGCTGCTTGGGGCGCAGCTGGGAGACAGTCATGCGCCCGTGCCGCTCGTGTACAACGCTGAGACGATGGTGGACGAACTGCTCACGAGCACATGGACGCTGCCACTTCCGTCCGATGACGCGTACGAAGATAAGAGTTCCGATGCGAGCTCGCCGAGCCGGGCGGGGGACTCGAACCTGACACGCCGTGCCTCCTTCGCACAACAGACAAATTCGATGAATGCACTCCAAGCTGTGCTGGCAGATTCAATTGAGCGGCTCGTTGAGCATCGGAAAGTCGTCTCAGACCGCATCGCCGAGCTGGAGCAGGGAAGCCGCCGAGCGAGTAGTAGGTACCAGGAAGGGCTCGCCCGCCCGGAGCTGCTGCTAAACGTACGTTATCTGCCCGTCGATTTCCCAACACGTGCTTCTACGTGATAGTACTAACAAACTTCATATCGTGAATGATTTTGCAGCAAATTTGTGTGCAGATGGAAGACCTGGAGGAGCGGTTTACCAAAGTGAGCTCGACAGCTGTGGTCGTTGGCGACAAATTGTTCACATTGGACGACGAGCGCTCGCGCGTCCTGGAAACGGATGAAATGATGGAGGCACTACTGGCACTCAACGATCCAAGCAACCAGCTGACCAAATCCAGCAGCGCGCTGTTCAATACGCTGCACAATCCCGCGCAGCTCCACGAGGCGTCTCGTATCATCAAGAAGATGAGCGTGTTCTCGTCGGAGTTGTCCTCGCCTGAAATTGCGCATGCCGTCAGCGAGATCGAGCGACTGAGCCAGACGATCGAAAACAACCTGCTCAATGAGTTCACCAGCGAGCAAGAGGAGGCAAATATCGTGGGTATGCGCACGTGTGCAGAGTCTCTGATCGAGTACAACGACAAAGAAAAGGTCGCGGATCGCTACGTGTGGAACGTCATGAGCAAGCGACTTGCTCAGTAAGTGTTGCTGGGAACTTTCTTTCAAAGGTTTGTGCGTGAAACTTGTTGCCAAAACGCTGACTCTATCATCTGCTGATGCTCCCAGGGCGCGGGAGCAAGCAATGGGGGCGCCATTGGGCCGGATCGACGGCCTCACTACACTTCTGGCGAAGATTGCCACGATCTGCAGAGAACAATTTCCTGTTATCGACAGTGTGTTCCCTACTACTGCGTGCCAGTCAAGCCGAGAGTTGCTCGTGGAGCGCCTCTTTAACGATCCAGTTTTCGGGCTGTCCTCATACTTGGAGCATATGCTGAGCTCAAGCACACACCAGGAGATCCCCGAGAACCACGCGCAGGATGGTTCAGGGCTCTGGCCAACCCGAATTGCGTCCCCTCTCACGCCGACTGCACCTGTTGATGCAGACCAGCAATACGTGCGTTTGTTATGCGCAGCGTACGAAAAGGCTTGCGCTGTAGCAGAATCCATCGAGGCCATCGAGTATTCAAGACAAGACAACTCGCGTGAAGTCATGGTCACCTCGGGTCACAAGGTCAATGCGCACAACGTTGCACCTACGGCGGGAGGGATGCCGACTGCTAACCATGGGCGAATGCACGCCTTCCTTGGGCTCCAGTTGCACTCTCTTTTCGGTAGCCACCTGGAGAAATACTTTCGAGCAGAGCTGGATTTGCTCCAGAAGCAGCTCAAAGACATCGCTGCGTGCGTTAAGTTTCCACAGCAACCTTGTGTCAAGAACAAGGCTGTTTCTTCCAAGCTGAGGAATACCTCGTCATCAGCCACGCCGAAAACGCCAGCCGCAACGTCTCCCTCAACGTCATCTACCCAACTTGTTTCCGTGCTTGAGGCCCGGATTTCGTCGTTCCACGCGGACAAGGACGCAGTCCTAGTGCAAGCTGAATCACCAGTTGCTTTCTTCGAGAACCTATTGTCTCTTTCTCAAGACGAGGACGTGCCGGAGAGGTTCGTAGATGTGATGCGAGAGGCGGTGGAGCGGTGTGACATTATTCTGAAGCAGTCCGACCTCCGGGGAGAACTCGTGACGAAGATGTTCTCTTCCTTTGCAGCATCCTACGGAGACGAGTACTTGGGGGTAATTGCCCTGGATGCTCTCGTACACCGTTGGATTTTAGTTGGCGAATGGCAGCCTCGTATCTTCTTGACTAACGTGTTTTGTGAACACCAGAAAATCCTGTCGATGGCAAAGGAGGGCCTTCACGAAACCCGCGTTGCTACGCACTTGGAGATGCAGTTCTTCAGCATCACGGAGGTAAACCGACGACTCGCTTTGGTGGCAAGATATTGGCCACTGCCAGGATCTGAAGCGAACTTACAAGGATCATGCACTTGGGTTTGTTTCACCCAGGCTGTGCTCGAGAGGATTGAGTTTCTGGAAGACCAGTTCGACACGATCATTGTTCCCGCTCAAGCTGACAGGCCAACCCAACTCACGTATGTGATCGACAAACGTGCCAACCGAATCCTGATTGCTGTTGGTGGGTGGATACTAATCCCCAGACTGCTGCGTCCTGCTGTCATTTCCTTTCCGTACACCTAGGATTTGCCACGAAAGCGCACGCAAATGCCTGGAAAAGCTGGAGAACTCTATCGCGGCAGGACTGCAGCAAGTGCTCTCCATGATCGAAAAAGCGATGGCTCATATTCTTGCCACAAACCAAGAGAAAGGAGACTTCATCGGAGGACAAGGTAACCTGTCTCTCTCGTGCTCCAAGGCATGCCAGAAGTGCACCGAGTACTTGCAGCCTCTTGTCGTCACAATCTGCCAGGTTTTGGTACGTTTCCCTACTCGAATCTCGTGCCGAATATGTCGCGATCAACTAGTGTCCTGCTCACGCGCCCATCATTTTCTGCTACGAGACAGGTGGGCGAAAACTGCGAGCGCTTCCTCGTTGCTCTGTGCACTGCGTTTAAGGGCATCTACCTGCAGCACCTGCGCAAGTACCGATTCGATCCAGATGGTGCTTGCACGCTTCTACGAGACGTGAGCGAATATCGCCAGGCCTTTCGATCGCCCGCATACCCTACTGCTGTCGACGATACGTTCGACTTGCTGCACGACATCGCTAACGTGTTCGCGCTCCAGCCCGAAAACCTTGGCGGGTTCATTCGCGAAGGGAAACTCGCGATCATGAGCAAGCAGACCCTCCTCGACATCATCAAGCGGCGCGCGGACTACAAGCTCAACGCCGAGAAGATTTCGGCGTCCCTGAAAGACGAGCAAAAGCTTAGCGACTAACTGCGTATTTGCACGCGCAGGCAGCTGTCTCAAAAGCGAAGAAATCAAATCTCGAAGCGCAGAAGAAAAGTAATAAGACATGCCGCTGTGTCTGACTGCAGATGACGGGAGTGGCGTGGGTGGGTGCTAGAGGCTCTTGGAGTAGAGCTCGTGCTTGATGGCCGCGCTGCGCTCCTCGAGGCGCTTGGAGTTGGGCGGATCCACGCGCATGGTGTAGTTGTACCGCCGGCGGAAGTCCTTCTTCTCCGTGAGCGATCGCAGCGCGAAGTAATACTTGGCGTACACGGTGGCGGAGATGTAGAGGTCCCACTGGATGTGATGCAGGAAGAGTCGCTCCAGCCGGTTGATGGAGTGCAGCGAGAACTGGGGATAAATATTGCTGATCTCGACGTTCCAGGAGCTTAAGTCCTGCCACACTTTGGACGCCAGCAGGAGGCCGCACAGCACGATGGGCCTCCACGTGGCCGCCAGCAACGGTACGTTCGCCTGCTCCATGAGCCGCTCGATGTAGATCAGGCACACGATGGTGCACTCGGCGCTCAGCTGGGCCTTGTTGAAGAGGTTCTTGCAGAAGCGGAAGATTTCGTCCACACTCGGGACGTGGCGCTTCGACGTCACCTTCTCCATGGCGTACGTCGTCAGCGGGTGCACGCGCGGCAGACGCAGAAACGTGTACTTGTACTGCGGCGTCACAAAGTGTTCCTCGCGGAAGGTCTCGTCCACCGGCAGATCCAGCAGGCGAGGCGATGAGATGCTCGGGTTGGAGGCTCCATTGCCATTCTCAGGCGGGTCATACACGGGCGTCTCCTGCTTCGCCTCCTCTTCTCCCTCCTCCTCTTCAAGCGCAGCCGAGTCCTCCGTCCGCACGGGCGCACGCGACTCAGTGTGACTCTGTGAGTTACCTTCGGCCCCAGTAGCGTCGCTACCGCTCGTGGTCAGCGCCGACACCGCCACCGCAATGGCATTGGACAAGCCTCCATTCGAATGGCGCTGGTGTTGCTCTCGGTGGCGCTTCTCACACCGACGGATGTGCTGGTACAGCACGACGCTCACGCGTCGCAGGAAGTCGTCGTAGTTGGGCTGCGCGATGGAGCTCACCGAGGTCGGCGGCGCCAGACTCGTGCTGCCGGCCACGCGGTCGCCTGGCTTGCGGTAGCGCAGCGATCCAGTCTCCGTCAGCCGCGGCGTGTACACCGTGTGCGTGGGCTGGAATGCCTGTTGGAAGCGCACGCGCTTGCCGCCGCCGTCGTCCCCTCCGACATCCACGGCCGTCTCGTCCTCCACCGAGCTGGGCAGCAGCGGCGAGAGCGACACGCTGAGCGCCGCCTCCGTCATGTGGGTGCCGCTGCGGTGGCCCACTACCATCGACCCGCGCGCTGCAGGTCCGCGTCCGCGCCTCGCCTACGCCTCCGGTCCGGGAGGCCAAAGCTTTGAAATGCTCTTCTTGCCTGCCCTGTGGATTTTTTTCGTTCCCCCTTTTGATCGCAGACTCAGATCCTCCAGATGGCTCGGATCCTGGAGGCCGGTGGTGGGGTGGGCTCCACCGCTTGTAGTAGACGATGAAGCTGTATATGTATGGCTTCTACAAGGTTGTGTTTACTTCTATTATGACAGGTTATTTGACTGTTGGCGGATAAATCAGCGACCAAACATTGTCTTGAACCAGTATTGACGTTTCAAAGGATCTGTGGAAACCCCAACTGAGACCGAACCGCCTTGACGTGCGTGCCCAGCGGAAGATTTGCCTGCGGAATGTGATGGCGCCTTTCGACGCCGCTGCAGACTCGGCCGGCCCCGGCGAGACGAGAGCGCTGCTGTAGCAAAGCAGAACTGCGGTGCTTGTCGCTTGCTACAGCGCGCCTCCTTCCCAACGGTTCGCACCGACCCGAGCAAGGTCGTGCGCGAATTCACCACCGGCACGGGCAGTCTAACAAACCGCGTGCGGCTTCTGGCATCAAAGCACTCGCTCCAGACGGAAGGTGCAAAGCGCACAGGCACCCACAGCGGCAATGGCACCACGCCGTGGCACCACCACAAAAACCGATACAGGCAGTCTCCACGCGAAGCGCACGATCCAGCAACCTGTTCACGCCTCACGTGACTTCATGATCGAGGGATTCTCTCGCAACGCCCGCGATAACGACTGCTACGACACCCGAGCGCCTCTGCAGGCCCCAACACCTTCAACAACGCCAACCCAGCTCTGCAGCGCTCGCTCCAGCTCGTGGACAGCCCCCGCAGACGTCGCTAAAGAGCACTTGGCTCCCGATGACGCGCCCCACAATGGCCGCGCCGCCGCATGAACAAGTGCGTGGCCAGCCGACGTCCATGTTTTCCATCCCGAGCACGCGATACGTCAACTTCTCAGCCAATCAACGTCCGCGCGTGGCCCCTTTCCACCAATCGCAGCTCCTCATGACGCCGAGTAGCTCCGTCGGCCGGCCACTAAAATTGCGCAACCAGCGGTCGACGTACGTGGTGGCCTTAGAGCTTCAGTACCCGATTGACAGGCCAAGACGCGCATACTCGAGATGCAGGCGTTCCCGCGCTCTAGGATCCTGGCGTCGTCACCGCAGGAGCCGCAAGGCGGCAAGCCTGGGCCGCGGCCGCCGCTGGCGAGCTACTGCTTCGGCGGCGTGTCGGCTGTGGGCGCCGTGTTCTTCACGCACCCGTTCGACCTGCTCAAGATCCACCTGCAGACGTCCAAGAAGGAGAACCTCGGACTGTTTACGACCGTGCGGCGCATTCTGCAGCAGCAGGGGCTGCGTGGGCTCTACCAGGGCATATCGGGTGGCGCCATGCGCGAAGGCACGTACTCCACCATGCGCTTCGCTGTCTACCACTACCTCAAGGACGACGCCATTCGACGCAACGACGGCCAGCCGATCTCCACGATGCACAATGTGGTGCTGGGGATGACAGGCGGCGTCGTTGGTGGCGCCTTTGGGAACCCGGCCGACATTGTGAACATCCGCATGCAGGCCGACAGTCGGCTGCCGGTGGAGAAGCGCCGCAACTACAAGCACGCCGTGGATGGCCTCTTGCGTGTGAAGAGCGAGGAAGGCGTCGGTGCGCTTATGCGAGGTGTGCGGCCCAATATGATCCGCGCCATGTTGCTCACCACAGGTCAGATCGCCGCCTACGACTTGGCCAAGAGCAGCCTGCTGGCCAACCGCGTGGTGCCCATGCAGGACAACCTGCAGACCCACGTCCTGGCCAGTATGGTGGCCGGTCTGGTGGCTACTACCGCCTGTGCACCTGCCGACGTGGTCAAGACGCGGCTCATGAACATGCACAACAACGAGTACGCGAGCGCCACGGACTGCTTCGTCAAGGTGGTCAAGCACGAGGGACTGCGCGGGTTGTACAAGGGCTGGCTGCCCGCGTACATGCGACTAGGCCCGCAGACGCTGCTCACCTTTGTCTTCCTCGAGCAGCTTCGTAAGCGGTTGCTATAGAGACGCGAGACCCTGACAGGATGCACGCTAGACGACAAATAGAGCTGCGCGTGCCTGTATGCAGTTACCTCTACTTCCACGGCGTGTCCTGCGTCATCTCCCGGTGGAAAAGCTCCAGCTCTTCCCGTTGCGTGCGCAGGAACTGCATCGTGTGCGCATGCCGCAGCTGCCGCTTCTTCTCTTCCTCGCTCTTCTGCGCTTCTAGGAACTGCAGGATGCAACAAACACGAAGGCCCAAGAATTGAGAACACTCAGGACCACAAAACGATCGCCACCTCAGGTTCATGGAGGCGAAGAGGTACCTCTAACGTACCAGGAGCTTGTGTGCGAGGCCGCGCTTCGTCGTTGCGAGAGCTTCTTGTTCCGCTTCGAGTCGCCGGATCTCCATTTCGAGCTCGCCGACGCCAGCGTCTGCCTGCACGGCCTTCTGTCTTCCGTATGAAATGCTGCTTTGGTACAGTGTCTGGTAGGCTTCGATGCTCAGGCGCAGCTCGTCTCGCACACGTAGAAGTAGCAGGCCGCGTTCAGGACACTCGCATGCTACCTCGCGAATCAGTTCCTCTGGCACAAAACGTGTTGTGAGACGAGAACAGCTATCGCTGCGTCTAGCACTACGCACGAGAGGATTGCAAGCTTACCAAATACTTGCAGGAAGAACTTTTCTCGCACGGGGCAGATCGCCTGCGCGCGCGCTTGGTATTGCTCCATGAGTTGGTCGAATGTTTCCTGGAGTCGCTGCGCGTCAGCACGCGTGGACGGGAGCATGCTTACCATACGCTGCCACTTCCCTCGAGTGTCTTGCCAGGATCTGGGTCAAAACGTGTTAGTGTGAGAAGGTGAACGACAACAAGTAGGTCCTACAGCAGCACACAGGGATCGCTGGACGTACTTTGGTGGCAACATGGCGTCCATCACTTCTCGTGACAGCGGTGCTGCTGAAGCCGATGCCTCCAGCGCCCCAGAAGGATTCGCAGCGGTTTGTGCAATGCCAGCAGCTGGCTGATTGCGGCCATGGAGATTGGTGACGGCCTCACGAGTGGGGGACGAGCCACGCGTCGGTGATCCGCTCTTGGCTTTGCCTAAAGCCTTGCCTTTGACGGGACTCGTGCCGGACGACCCAATGAGCACGGCTGCCTCATAGGTGAACGAGTAGAACTCCTCGAGGAGATCCTCAGCCGCATAGGTGTCCTCCTCTTCTTCGGCAGTTGCGCCTTCCATTGTGATAGGCATGGGGTTGACGCTGGTGTCTTCAACGGAAGCCATCGCTCAGCACCTTGGGGCTTTTGCTTGGACGTTCGAGTCCTCCAAGGTATTGAGAACTACCGCCAGCCCAGAGAGCTCTCGATCTGGCGAACAGCAGACGAATAGCCGCGTCGCTTCGGATTTGCAAGTGGATTACTGAATGCAGCATAGTAACAAGCACCTTAGAACTGCGAACCTCCCTTATTGCCGATGCCCTTCTCGTTCGCGTCCTTCCAATCGTCCCAGGCGCGGTCCTTGTAGGTTGCTTCGTCGACTAGTTCGTGGTTGTCTTCGTCTCCATCCTCAACAAGTTGGTCGTAGCGGCGAGGGGCCTGCGGTGCTTCCCTATTTGACGCGCAAACCACAAGTGGGATATAAAACAATAGAGCGTCAGCAATGCGATTCAGAGCGACAGCGCAGTGAACCACGGCATGTCCAACGTACTGCTCGCGCTTCTGGCGCTCCATGGCGTCTGCCACCTCACGGTCCGCGTACTCCTCCAGCGACATAGTGGGCAAGCGGTGGCCGGGCTGGAACACGCCCGAGCGGACTGTCTCGCGGCGCATCTCCATCTGCGGGTTGATTCGCGTCACCTCCTGCAGTAGAGCAATATCAGCAAATAGCCGGGAAACAACGTCAGCAACAGTAGTGACCCAAGCAACGCCAACGGAGGTGCAATGGACGAACGCATCGTTTTCGTACGATTCCCTGGCCTTGAGGCGGCGGTGGCGGGCGGTGCGCCTCGGAGAACAGGTCCTTCTTCTCGGAGGACGCATTCATCTTGAGCATTGTCTCCAGCATGTCTCGTTCCTGTTGTTGAAGTACACAGCGAGACGTCAGACACAAGCACACACACACGTAAAGCATATCAGAAAGCAACGCAGGAGACCGCGCACCTGGTTGATGGACATCTGCTCTTCCATGGACTTGACGACGGACAGCTGGATGAAGGTCATGAGCTGTTCGCGCTCGAGGTCCTCCATGTCGTCTTCGTCCTCGTCGAACTCGTCATCGGCCTCCGTGTTCTTCCCACCAGGCCGGCGCTCGCCCTTCTCCTCCCGACGCTTCTGCGCAGCCGCGAGCTTGCGCTCCATCTCGCGCTGGATCTGGAAACGCTGAATCTTCTCGTCGCGCGAGAGCGAGAACGTCTTGCTCTCCATGCGCTCATACTGTTCGCGACGCTTCTTCTCCGTGAGGATGCCCATGCTCTCGGCACGGTCCAGAAACTGCGTGAGGAACACATCCGCTTCGCGCAGGAACTTGATGCGGTACACCACGTTGCGCGTGTGGTCGGTGGGACCGGAACGCGGGCCGTTGCCCTCGCGCTGCTTCTCCTGCTGCCTTTGCTTGAGTGTCTCCTCCGACTGCTGGAAGAAGTTCTGCTTGGGCGTGAGCATGCCCAGGTAGTACTCCAGACAGAAGGCGTAGAGCTGCGTGTTCTGCAGCTCAAAGAAGCGCTCGTTGCTGGACAGCACGCCGTCCAGTTGACGCTGCGCAATGCAGCGCTGCACGTACTGCAGTGTGCGCGTGAGCTCGTCCTGGAAGGCCTTGGAGTTGGAGTCTGCCACCGCTGTGCTGGGGTTCTCCAGCGCCATGAAGCGCCGGTGTGCCTCCGTGTAGCTCACCATCTCGTCCGCTGCATTGCCGCCAGAAGCAGTAGAGGAGGAAGGTGTCGCCATGGCACCGGAGCAAGATTTCGTCACCTCCTGCGCGCACTTTCCTCTTTGCTGCGATGTGGTGGCGCCGGGAGTGCGCGCCGGGGAGTGATGGTCGACTGGTCGTTTAGAGAGAGGTGTGCGGGCAACCGCCTTTATAAAGGGAGGCGAAGCGGACGCGCTCTTTTACGGAGAGATCCCGGTGCGCGACTGGTGTTGTAGAGGGTGGCGAGCGCTGTGTGGTGGCGGACGGAGGGGAAGAGGGGGCGGGCACGCTTTACCACGGCCGCCGGAATGGGGTAGGAAATGGAGCTGGCCGTGGGCGCTCCCTGGCGCCGCTAGCTGCCTTGTGAGCGTATGTAAACGCTCCATGAATGGAGAGACGCCGCTGCAGCGCCACACGGTGCTCTATGTGGCGCTAGATGACGGCAAGACACGGCTTCATCGTGCTTGTATTCGCAGTTGAAAAGGTTAATAATTGGAGTCGACGCCAAGTGTAGGATGGAATCTGCCTTCCCTCGGCTGCGCTGTTGTTGTTACTTCCGCCACCAGCACCTTCGAACACGCAGGAAGAGCAGAACGCACGCGGAAACGCGGCGTCGACGTCGAGGGAAAGCACCCGTCGCCCGCAATCAAACGCGCAAAAGGTAGCAAGCAACTCGCACTCACGCCACTGGAACTGCCGCTGAGAGGGAGAGGGGTGTATTGACCGCGCGCGCGTGAGCGCCTCGACTTACTCCTTCTTGCCCGTGCCCGTGGCCATGCACACCTCACCGCGGATGATCTGCGCGAAGCCGAGGCCCAGGCCCATGAGCATGCCCGCGAAGAGCGCCTTGTCCGAGCTGCGCTTCAGGTACGTGGGCTCCGACGACGTCGTGAACAGCTTCTGGTCGGCCACCACGTGGCTCTCCTTGTCCACGAGGCCCGAGTAGGCGCGACGCTGGGCGCCGGCGCGCGCGAGGCGAGCGGTCTGACGAGCGAGCATCTTGACGTAGAAATCGGTGGGGAACTTTGCAGCGGGAGCTTCTTTTCTTCACTGAGCCGCACGATGGCGACTCGCCGCACTCAAAAACACACGATGAAAACAACACCTTTTGAATGATTCAAAACGAAACATAAACGTGCGCTGAGGGACCAGTCGCCAGGGAGGCGGTCCATTCGAATAAAGAAACTCGTTGTGAGAAGACAAGTTACTCAAATATAGGTTCCTTTCAGCTAAGAGAAGTAGTGCATGCTGAATGGACTACTCTGATTGAGCCCTCGCTTTTGTCAAAGCCCCTCATTTACATTTTGCTCACTCTAACGAGGTTGGAAGCGCAGTTGGCGAGGACTTTTCACAAGACGGATAGCACAAAGACAAGAAACCACCGGAAACGAGGCGTATGATTGGTCAGAAACTAAAATACTACAATACGATTGGTTGACATTGCCAGAAAGCAAGCGCCCCCTTTCCAACCATACTTCGTCTACGAATGGAGCTCTCGGCGAAGGTGACGGCGCCGCGATGCCGCCGCTACATGAGGCTTCAGGACGGAGGTTCATCTATTATGCTGGCTGGACTACAAGGTCTATCACGCGCGCACGGCACGTCGTTCGTTAGGCAGGCGCTAGCGGCTGGAGGCGACTAACTACGACGAGCCCAGCTCGATCTCCGTGCCGTCGGCCTGCTTGAGTCGCGCCAGCGCCGACTTCTTGGTGCCGCGCTTGGCGCGACGCTCTTGCTTGGCCTTCTCTCGGGCCGCACGCAGCTTCTCCTTGTCCACCACGCGCTTGTTGCCTCGCGGCTTGGGCCCCTCGTCGTCCGAGATGCCGTCGAACGCCGCGCCCATGTCCACCTTCTCCGTCTTGACCTTCTTGGTCGGACGTTCCTGTTGGTATGGCTGCTGGTGCTTGGGCCCGCTGGTGGCCGGCGTCTTGGCCTTCCACTCGAACTTCTTGGGCGCCACGGGCTTGGCCTGCTTGCCGAAGAAGCCGTTCACATGTGCGGCCAACCCCGCCGCCGCCGCCGGCGCCTTCTTGGGCTTCATGGCTTGCGGCTTGCCCACATTAGCCAGGCCGGCCATGTCGTCGCCTTCGTCCTCGTCCGCGTCGTCTCTCCTCCGCTTCTTCCCCGCCTCCGCCTGCGTGATGACCTCAAAGGCCTCTTCCGTGGGTTTCACCGGTTGCTTCTTGTCCTCCGGCGTCTTCTTCCTCTTGTCCCGGGGCAACGCAGCAGGCTCATTCGTCTCGGAAGGCAGCAGTTCGTGCACGAACATGCACTTCTTCCCGCGGTGACAGCGGCCGTTCTGGAAGCTGTAGCACACGCGCGGCTTGCTCTTGTCGCGCTTGTCCGCGTCCTTCTTGACGGGCGGCTTGGCTGGCGCTGGGGCCGCCGCCCGGGCCTCTTGGTCGCCTTCTTCCGCGTCCTGCGGCTTCGGGTGGAAGAACTTGCAGGCGTCGCCACGCTTGCACGATCCCGTCTGCGCGAACTCAAAGCACGAGCCAAAGTCGCCGTCCTTGGTCTCGTGCGAGAAGGGGCAATTGGCGCCCTTGGTGCACTTGCCCTTGCGCAGCAGCCAGCACGGGCGCTTGGAGGCGTCCTGCTCCTCGCTCTTCTGCGACTGGAACTGGTCCTTGGGCACGAGCTGCCGCACGTTGAGCGTGCGGCCGTCCACCTTCTTCTGGTTCATGCCCTTGATGGCGGCGCGCATGGCCGAGCCGGCCGCGAAGGTCACGAACCCGAAGCCGCGCGACGCGTTCGAGGCGGCGTCCAGCACCACCTTGGCCTCGGCCACCGTGCCAAAGTCCGCGAAGAGCTCCGAGAGGCCCGTGTCGTCCAGGTTCTTGGGGATGCCCACCACGATGATCTTCTGACTGTCGTTGGACCGCATGGTGCGTGGAGTGGAGGCCCTCGACGAGCAAGACGAAGGTGCAGGAGACACTGCGGAGTGTGGAGAAGAGCGCTGTGGGCTGCTGCAGACGCGCAGACGTGCAGGAAGGCGAGGAGAGCGGCGAGAGCGACGGCTTCTGGGCGTCCAGCACTCTTGTCGGCGCGTTCGAGTCTTCCTTGGCCACTACTTGGCGCCAACCAAAGTGGCGGTAGATCTACCCAAAGTAATGCGTGCTTGGAACCCAAAACGGTGTATTTTGGGATCAAGAAGTACGTTGGGCCGACGCTAGGCCTTTCAAGCACAAGCAACTCAAAGCTGGGGAAGAAGCTGCTCGACCGCGACTGCGGCCGTCTCGCTTGCTCGCACGGACAGCGACAGCATGGCCACGGGTGCGTACATGTCGTGGCTGCAGAAGCGCGAGTCCAAGGTGTCGCGCTCCCCTTCGACTCCCGCGGACGCCGAGCGCTCCGAGCCGCAGAGGCAGGAGGGAGGTGCCTACTCGTCTTGGTTGCGGTGGCGAGAGCGCCATACGGCCCCCCTGGCCGCGGAGGAAGACGACACGACTGAACAAGTCGGTGGTAGCTCATCTCCAAGCGTGGAGAGGGCTGGGAAGCGGGCGCGCAGTTGGGGGGACGCGCGGAAAGACCTGGACGCCATCAGTCTCGCGGACGAATTTGCCCTCAAGCGGAGGAAACGCGTCGCGACATCGGGTACAGGCGGCAAGAACGTGGAGAAGAGCATGTCTGCCACCAACGCGAAAGCGAGCGCCCCGCGAGCGTCGTCGCTTCCTGGCAAGCGGAGGCTGGAGGCGCCTGTACAGGTCGAGGAATCTCGCAAAGTTCGACGTGTAGCCGCAGCAAAAGACGCCAACCGCCATGTTCTGAGCAGTGCAGACGAGCACAGGGCACCACACGCGGCTGCTCCAGCGACGGAGAAGAGCACTGGAGATGATCCGGATGGGCCTCAGCCCAAGAAGAAGACGGCGGCGCTGCTGGTGGCCGAGTGTCGGTACTGGACGGCGGTGGACCGCTTCTCGCATTTGGACTAGCGTGTCATGGTCTTTCTCCAACATATAATTCTATTTAGATTCCCCAAACGTATCCTGCAGTGAAACGTGTACGATGCAGTCGAGCTCAGTAGATGAGCACGTCCAACGGCGCGAGATACGTCTTGGCGAACTGGAGCCCGTATGGCGTGGGCTGGGCGAACGCTAGCTGCTTCTTGGCCACGCGCATGCCGTAGATGGACTTGTCACGCACGGTGTCGAGCATCCGCGTAGCGATCTGCTGTCTGCGGAACGACGGGTGCACCCAGAGCTGACACACGCCCAGCACCGCCGGTTGTGACTCGGACGACACTGGCGTTGAAACTGTGCTTGTATCGGCGGATGGAGGAGGAGAAGCAGCCTTGGCGACGAGGTTGGAGGCCTCTGGGTCCAGGACGAAGGCTTCCTGGATGCGCTCCGTAGTCACGCAGCCCACAATCTGGCGGTTTTGAACGTATATGAAGTGACTGCGCTGCGTCAGGAACGTGTGCTGCTCCACGAAGCCCAGTGCGTCGTCCAGCACCTGCTTCACCTCCAGCAGCTTCTTGACGTGCGCGCCCGGGTCATCCGCACGGATCTCGATAACGCGCGCTTGGTACTTCGGGAAGCTCTGCAGTAAACGCTCGGTCTTCCACTTGGCCATGGTGATGCCGCGCTTGGAGCGTTTGCAGAATTGGCGGTGTTCGCGCTCGTCTTCTTCCTCGCCGGCTGTGTACAGCAGCCCGCAGGTTGGACAGGTCACGTGCTCACCAAAGCCGCGCTGCCCCAGGTCGATATACGACTGCGTGGCGCGCGGTGGTTTGCTAGGGGACGCGGATGTCGACACCAGCGCTGACAAGCCGGACGAAGCTGCTCGCTTGATCTCTGGCGTGATGCTGACCCTTGTGGCCTTGGAAGGAGCGGGGGACGCGGCCCACGAGGACAACACGGAGCTGCGCGTCTTCTTGGCGGACGCGCCTTCGTAGGTGCTGGGGGACGGCGCCGCGCGGCGCTTGCGCTTCACTGCGGAGGGCTTCGCGCGTCCCGTGAGCACGTCGTTCAGATTCGCCATGTTGGCAATTGGCGCCACTTCCGAGCGAACTTCTGGTGGATGTCCTGAAGGTCCCTCGAAGGTTGCAGCAAGAGTCAAGCACATTTTCTTCAGAGATGGACCTTCCTCGCAACCTGATTGGTCGGAAAAGAGTTCGAGTGTAGCCATATGACGACCACGCAATCTACAGAGGAGCAATGGCGCTCGTGACACCGATCTTGACAAGTGGCAAGCTGCAACGCGACTTGCACGAATAGCAGCCGAGTGCAGTTGCCACCCGATGCTCGGTCAGCCGTAAAGATGTTGGAATTCGCATGTGATTGGCATCAGTTGCAGTGTCAACCGTTCCACTGGTCAGCGCAGCACTTTTACGACACAGCGGCGTCAGCACTGCGAGCCTACAGCTAGCTACTGGAGGACATGAACCTGTTTACACTGCACGGGCGGGTGCCGGCTCGGCGTGGTGCACACCGTCGTCCACGTGGTCCCATTGCTGCACGAGGCCTGTCGGGGTCATGAGCGTCGTGGGCACAGGCGACGGCAGCCCCGTATTGGCCCCCAGCGCCGTGGTGCCGCCTTCCGCCACCGCCACATGCAGCGCCTCGTCCTCCGTCTCGTCCACCTCCATGTTCTTCACCGCCTCGCGTGCCATGTCGGCGAAGTTGACGCGACGCAAGACCAGCATGTAGATCACGAACTTGAGCAGCTCCATGAGGCAGATGGAGTACCAGAGCGCCGGGAAGCCGCCGTCCAGCACGATGGCCAGCACGTAGGCGGCCGGCAACTCGACGCACCACGTCGCCAACGTGCTGGTCCAGGCCGTGATGTGCACTTGGCCCATGGCCGAGAGGATGGCGGCCGCCACCATCTCCATGGACTCCATCATGAAGGCCACCACGAAAATGGGCAGCACCAGCAGACACAAGTCGAGGAGGTCCGGGTCGTTGGTGTACACGCGGTAGACGTCAGCACGGAAGACAACGGTCACGATGGCCAGCAGCGCCACGGACAGCAGCGAGCAGCCGAAGCCCAGCTTGCTGACCGTCTTGGCGGCCTCCGGACGGTTGGCGCCCATGAGGTTGGACACGCGGATCTGGGTTCCTGAGCCGAAGCCCCAGAAGAGCGCCCAGAGCAGACGCCAGTAGCCCGAGACGATGGCGTTGGCGGCGATGACGTCCGAGCCAAGCCACGCCGCGATGAGCGTGAGCGACGAGCTGGCCAGGTTGGACACCATACTGTTGATCCCCGCGGGCGCGGCGTTGTTAAAGAAGATCTGCATGCGCTCGCGAGTGAATTCGCGCAGATCCCAGCCGCCCCAGGCCGCTTCGTGCATCTTTTTGTAAAGGATGCAGTAGCCCACGAGCGCCGTAGGCTGGAACCACGAGGCCGCCACTGTGGCTACGGCTGAGCCGTCGAAGCCCATGCCAGCCACGCCAAAGGCGCCGTAGATGAACAAGTAGTTGGCCGCCACGGACACGAGCATGGAGACAGCGCCGACGACCGTCGTGGGCATCATGACGCCCATGGCCTGGAAGTAGAGCCGCACGCAGACGTAGCAGAGGTTGGGCCAGATGGAGAACATGAGGATCCGCGCGAAGCGGATGCCCAGACGCACCACCTCGGCGTCGTCCGTGGACACGCGCAGCCCGAAGCCCACGAACCAGTAGTAGAGCATGAGCGCCGGCGTGCAAAGGGTGCAGAGCGCCAGCCCCATTTGCAGCCAGATGCCCGCCAGTTTGCCGTTGCCAGCGCCCCAGGCCTGGCCACAGAGCGTCACGATGGCCGACATGCTGCTCCACACGGCCAGCAGCGGCACGGTGGTCCACACGGACGCCAGCGACGCCGCAGCCAGCTCCGTGGTGCCGAGATGCCCCAGAAAGGCGTAGTCGATGGAGTAGAGCGCGATTCGCGCGAACGTGGCCAGTGAGACTTGCAGCGCGATGGAGGAGAGCCCCAGGAACTCCTTCTTGATGTCCACGGCGGGCTCTGAGCCGCTCTTGCCGCCCGTGGTGGGCAGCAGCGGCGTCTTCTCGTCCCGCGGAGCCATGGACTTGGAACGCTCGACTCGTGCGCGGCTGGAGCGAGACGTGGCGAGGCGCGCGGAAAAGCGATTGTGAGGCACGTACGGCCCGACGCACGGCATACTGACGGGCGTGCGCGGCCAGACACACACACAGAGCGAGCGCTGGCCAGTCTGCCAGACTGTCATGTATTCACCAGAGGTGCTC
The DNA here is from genome assembly GCA_023338205.1 of Halophytophthora polymorphica. Classification (NCBI taxonomy): domain Eukaryota; phylum Oomycota; class Peronosporomycetes; order Peronosporales; family Peronosporaceae; genus Halophytophthora; species Halophytophthora polymorphica. The sequence goes on along the minus strand of JAADYJ010000036.1, from coordinate 3,697 downwards.
GAAACGGAGACTCATCTTCTGATGCCTGTCAAAAACCGTACCAGTCGAACTCACGCGGGAACTGTTATATTCGGTGGCGGATGTGGTGGAGATGCCACCGAACAGTAGCGTAGGCGTGGCGGTAGTGTGCCAGAGCTGCTCGGCTTTGACAAGGCGAAGCAGGAGAGGAAGATGCCGCTGCTCGCGCAGAAGATCCTGGTCGTCTTCGTGGACGGCCAGCGCTCGCAGGACGCCGCGCCATCGTCCCTTCCTTCCGCTGCGTTCAATGACGTGGCGGCGCGCGGATGCACCGGTTTCCTCGTCCTCCCAGGTGCGCGTGGCGTCTTACTGGCAGGCGGCTTGTTACATGGGGAATCAAGCGACGAAACTGGTGTCTTACGGCGCGCTGTATGGCTGTATTGCTCTGTTTAGACGCGGACGGAAGCGACTTGGGGGCGCTTCTGGCTGTGCAGCCCGTGGCCGACGGCGAAGGAGCTACGATCGCGTACGTGGCTATGGATTTGGTGCTGGGTTTAAGCACGCTACACGTGTCGCTGAGTCTTTCCTCTTGCTGGAAACGTACTGCCAGGTACCCAAAGATGCCGATCGACTTCTTCAGCTCTTCGGAGAAGGCGCTCAAGCTCGCGAAGGGCGTCGGGCTGCAATCTGTGCATCATTTGCCCGAGACTGCGGACGACAGCTCGTCCCCAGCGGCCACACAGATCTCCGCGCTGCTGAAGGACCCCGAGAACCCCAAGACCTTTGTGTTCCTTCATTTGGACGTGTCTGCGAGTGGAGATCTGAGCGCTGACCACTGGGTGCACGCTCTTCTCGCGGATCTGGCGGGACATCACGAGGAAGACGGCAGTGACAAGTTTTTCCTCTCGCTCGTCCAGACTTGTAAGGGCGCCGTGCGTGAACCGACTGCGCCGCATCCGCTGCGTCCGCGCCAGAGCTACGACAAGTGGGACCACAAGTACCCGGAGCAGAGCGCCGCTGCTCGGCGTCGCTTGATGGTGGCTAGCTTGTTCCAGGACGAGACGCGCCGGGACGCCGTCCGCTCCTTCGACGAGGCGCAGATTGACGCGCTGGGCGGCTACGGCAGCATGGATGCCCGCGTGTACATGAAGGAGATGGCCTTCCGCCTCGGCTTCGCGCCCAAGTACGGCGCCTGAGCGACTTCATGCGCTCGGTACTGCGTGGTAACGCACGGTGAAGTTCAAAGTTACAAATCAGAAACGGAACAAGTGGCGTTACTGCAACTTTATGTCGTCGGGTCGTAGAACCTTGCTGAGACTTTAACTCCTTTGCTGAGACTTTAACACACTCAGCGACTCCAAACTTCAGTGGTCCACACAAAACATAACGTATTTTACAGGGTATCGATTTTGACACTGTCATTTATTGGCCAATAGATTACAGTGCTTCGCAAACAAATGCAATCAAACCGTTATATTCGTACGACTTCGGCGACTTAGGGGCATATAAATGAAGCTTCCATAAATGACCACATGGCCGCGCAAGCTAAATACGTGCTTCAGGAGATTTTAGGGACGTTCGGGATAGCTGGGAACACACCGTTTGTCGCAAATAAGTCCGGTTTGCTAGGAGCGGTCGTCTTCTAAGTTCGCAGTTAGGTTCGGTGAGTGTGGCACACTTTGCGATCGGAGATGGAGGCCAACAACGAGAAACAAGACAAGTCGGGCGGTAGCACGCGATGTGAGTCTTGCGGGGCCTCAGGCGGCGTCACCCGCGTAACAGGGCAGCAACCGAGGCGCCCATTCGATGACACAACACTGGCGAGGCAGATGGTGCGCTCGCATCTCCAGGAGATCGATCTCCTGGAGCGGAAAGTGGCGGTGGTGACCGACTATTGCTACAAGTTGCTGCAGGCGCAAGAAGGTGTTGCTGCTGTGCTCGATGCGGAGAAGGAAAGCGCACAAGAGCTGGCCGCCAAGATCCCGGGGCCAACCGGTGGTGGGCATGGTGAGGGCGACTACGTGCTCTCATTTCCAGTTCTGTTTGGGCACTGCTGCCAGCAGCTCGCCCGTAGCACAGACAGCGACCAGTAAGAACACCAGCGGACACGCACACGCACGTTTTCTTCTTCTTACATGCAGCTCCCTACGTATGCCGGGAATACCAGTCAAATACACTTTCAACCAGCAACCACTACCACATCCTTGCGTTGCCTTTCATGCAGCAGCCCTCGATTCGTCGCTTTGTCTTTTGCGCCCGCTCCCGCACTTCCTGCGGAGTCGGTAGAACCAGCGACCTGCAAATTGTCGACCACAGGATTATCAAGTGCATTACGCGCACGTAGTTGGCATCGACGAGCGCCCACTCGAACCCAAACGAGCTGGTGGCGAGCGCGTAGGCCATCCCCACGACCATCACGCCGCAGCTTGCTCCATCTGGCTGGGCCGGCTTCCCGATCCACTGTTCGCGGCAGATATACGCGAACTCACTCTTGCCTGTGGCAGCGTACCACATCTTGAAGAAGGGCACCAACTGCTCGCGGAAGATAGTCTCCATGGTCGAGCGATGCGTCTTGGTGTGCAACGGCTAGTAGAAGTGGGCAATCATTTTGTGCTGGTACACACATACGGCAATCAAGCCCCAGTGCGACAGCGCCAAAAACACTGGAAGCAGGACCCACCGCATCTCGGACAACGCCTTTTTTTGTGAAGGCGGGAACACAGCATTGGTGCAGTGCGAGTTGAGCGCCATAGTCCCGTCGGCTATGTTGCAGATCATCTCCATCGTGTAGTTGATCACTGAGTCGTTCATCTTGCGGTTGCAAGCCGCAAACCCCGCGATTTCCGCAAAAGGGATAGAAGCGCCGCCACTCCGAAGCGAGAACATCGTAGTCAGCGTTGCCTTCGCGAAATGCTCCACGATGTTGTCCCCACAAGCCTGGTTGACCGCTCTGATTCGGTTTGACGCGATACGGGACTTGAAGATGCCCTGTGCTACCGGCTCCATTGGAAATAGCTCCTTTTTGAAGAGCTCCACGTTTACCCCAGGCGTCAGTGTCCAGTCTTCGTTAAGCCACTTCATGTGCAACTATCAGTGCCGACATCGTTTCTGAATATCGTAGAAGTCCTGGATCAAGAAAGCGTAGCGCCTGCACAAATAATCACACATCACCACATTAATCTTCTAGCTCGAGTTGCCTCGGCAACAATATCCGGTACCCTTACCTGGATAACGACACTAAGCCGCTTTTGAAGGTCAAGAGTACGTGCAGACCCTTGTCCTTTGATCTGGCACCTTTGGGTTTCCCTGGCAGCGCCTTAAGCGCGCTTTGCAGTCTGGGCACGTGTGTTTCGGTATCACGAAGTCGTGTTCGTAGTCGGTCGGGTCAACCGCCTCCCACGATACGTTAGGCCGGTACTTCAGTAGAAATAGCTCCTTCATCGCTTCTGGATATGCCTCCAGAATGTCCAACACGCCTTTGAGCGAAGCCGAGTGTTTGGCCCACTCAATCACCTCCAGCAAAGGCACGGATCGCCCCGTCTCGAACTCCACTACCGCGTATCGACGGCAGCACGCAGACGCCCATCCCTGCGTCAACTTTTCACGCGCATTGTTGTGGTGGTGCACGCGCGCCGGCACGGACAGAACGTCCACGCTCCTCGTAACTGGTGCCGATGTATCGGGTAAAGTCGCCATTTCCGCAGACGACGCCTCCATGGAGGGGAGGGGGGGGGGGGGG
>JAADYJ010000035.1:0-53322 GCA_023338205.1 Halophytophthora polymorphica | reverse complement strand
CCCCCCCCCCCCCCCCCCCCCCCCCCCCCCCCCCCCCCCCCCCCCCCCCCCCCCCCCCCCCCCCCCCCCCCCCCCCCCCCCCCAAATCGCAGCGAATAGTGCCCCATGCGGAGTTGGGGCTCGACCAATAGTGCCCCATGGGGTCTACCGGTGGCAAAGCTACGTTTGCGCGGGCGGGCTCGATCACCAGTTCATTTCGTGTTTGGGCAATCCGCAGCTCTTGCTCGCCCCTTACCAGCCAAAGGCCAAGCCCAAGCCAAAGCGCCGCCACCTTCAGCCCCACCGCCAGCGCCGCGTGTCCCTGCCGTGAGTATGAGCACCTTCGGCCGCTTCTTCCGCGTGACGACCTTCGGGGAGTCGCACTGCAAGGGCGTGGGCTGCATCGTGGACGGCGTGCCGCCCTCGCTGGCGCTCACGGAGGCGGACATCCAGCCGCAGCTCACGCGCCGCCGCCCCGGGCAGAGCAAGCTCACGACGCCGCGCGACGAGAAGGACCTGGTGAGCATCCTGAGCGGCACGGAGAAGGGCTTCACGCTGGGCACGCCGCTGTCGCTCTTCGTGCCCAACGAGAACGTGCGGCCCAAGGACTACAAGGAGATGGACGCCGTGCCGCGCCCGGGCCACGCCGACTACACGTACCAGATGAAGTACGGCACGCGCGCGAGCAGCGGCGGCGGCCGCTCCAGTGCGCGCGAGACCATCGGCCGCGTGGCGTCGGGCGCCGTGGCCGAGAAGTGGCTGCGCGAGAAGTTCGCCACGTCCATCGTGGCCTGGGTGAGCTCCATTGGGCCCGTGGACATGCCCAAGGAGCTGCTGAGCGACCCCAAGAAGGCCGTCTACACGCGCGAGGACGTGGACGAGATCGGTGCCATCCGCATCCTGCGCGACCCGGCCAAGTGGGCCAAGCACGAGGACGCGGCGGCGCAGCTCGAGGCCGACAAGGCCTACGACGCGCAGTTCGTGGCCGCCACGGACGACGTGGCCACGCCTGCCTACGTGGACAAGAAGGACGTGGTGTACAACCGCAAGGGCGACGTGGTGGCGGCGCCCGAGAACCTCTCGGCTTGGCTCACGGACGACCTGGTGCCAGTGCGGTGCCCGCACCCGCCCTCCGCCTGTGAGATGGCCACGGTCGTGCGCACCATGAAGGCCGAGGAGGACTCGACGGGCGGCGTCGTCACGTGCGTCATCCGCAACGTGCCGGTGGGGCTCGGCGAGCCGTGCTTTGACAAGATGCAGGCCGTCTTGGCGCACGCCATGCTCTCCATCCCGGCCACCAAGGGCTTCGAGATCGGCTCGGGCTTCTCGGGCACGTCCAAGCGCGGCTCGGAGCACAACGACCCCTTCTGCGCCGGCGCGGACGCCTCGCAGCCAACCAAGCTGGGCGTCACCAAGAACGACGCGGGTGGCGTCTTGGGCGGCATCACGAGCGGGGCCGACATTTACTTCCGCGTGGCCATCAAGCCCGTGTCCACCATCGGCCGGCCGCAGCCCACAGTGGGCTACGACGGCAAGGAGACGGTGCTGGAGGCCAAGGGCCGTCACGACCCCTGCGTGCTGCCTCGTGCTGTGCCGCTCGTGGAGTCCATGGCGGCTCTGGCCATCGCCGACGCGGCCATGATCCAGCTCGCACGTGAGGGCAGCATGCAGACCGAGCCGCTGCTCAAGAAGCGCAAGCTCTAGACGACGAGGACACGCAATGGGCCGCCCGCATGGAGCGGAGCTGGCCGTGTGCCCTCCATCCGTCTCGGCGGTAGACGACACTCCGCTAGACGTCGAGAAAGGGCCAGCACACGCAAAGTAGACAGACACCTGCACGCGTTCATGAACAAAGTGTTGATGCAGTTACGCAACCTCTGCTTCTGCCTCCGCCTCGCCAACTTCCAGACCACCAACATGCACAGCAGGCTCCGTGGGGCAAAGGGCGCGGCCGCGACAGCCCCCAGCATCGTCGTATGCAACGAGAGTGAGAGCCACAAGGCGAGTCATCCTTCTCCGCTCGTCGAGGCTGGAGGCTGTTGCGCCCGCGCTGCTCTCAATGGTCACGTGCTCCTGCTGCTGCTGACTCGGTGACGACGCAGCGCAGTGCTACGCTACCGGCCAGCCCCACGGTTTGCCGTCTTCTCGCCCCGCTCCTTCTATTCCTTTCGCCTCTCCGTCCGTCAGTCTCTGCTTCTGCCCCGCCGCCCATCAGCCTCGCCCAAGCCTCTCTCTCTCTGCGCTGCCCGCTTGCTATCCAGTGCCGCGTCCTCCATGCTCTCACAGGGCCCACATCGTCGCCAAGCCGCCTCAGTCGCACCACGACACGAGCACCTTCGTCCTTCGCTAGGGTCGACAACTTCCGACGTACCTCCGAGCGCATGCCCGGGTGGGAGCAGTTTCGCTCAGGATGACCTTCACGCCGCTGCTTCCTCGTCGTGATAAATACCTTCAGGAGTCCAGGAGAAAGACGGCGGAGGCAGACACCACGGCAACAGGAACCGACGCATCCAAAGACACCTCTCGAACCAGCTCATGCACGATAGAGCAGTCCGCAGACTCTACCCCGCGACCCAATGGCCCGCCTTGTCGGTCGTGTCCCCCGGCTGTGCTCATCACTGCAGCATCCTATCAGGCTCCCGGGTCTCTCGGTGGCAACAAGGACGTCGATGCAGAGGGACAGCTCGGTGGGCGCACCGTTGCGCCGCTACATGGTTGCACGCGCGCTCGCTCGACGCCTAAATAAGCGACGACTGGTTGCCCAGCACCCACACGATGTCCGAGTTCTTCGTGTCCACGCGCTTTTTGTCCCCCTTCACGAAAACGAGCCCACACTGCCGGATGAACCCCTTGCCTTCCTTCCCTTCCAGTTTCAGTTCTTGGCGAATGTAGTCCAGCGAGAGGGTGGGGCGGTAGCTGCGCACACAGCATCACACACGTACACGACGACGAGAGCCACAGAGTCAGAACCGCGCATACCACAGACTCCGAGAAACAGCTAGTGCTCAACACCCGGATCCGGGTACGTACGCTTTGCACATGGCTCGCAGCGCGCTCAGTCGGATCGAAGAGACCATGACGTCCATGAGGTAACCTGCCATATTCGGAGCATCTACATACAGTTGGAAAAAACGATGGTAATCATTCATGGCGACGGCCTGCCGCACGGCCAGCGCGTGCTTGATCCCCGAGTCCGCGCGCAGCTTGCTCGTCACCATGCCCAGCACGTGGTACATGCCGAGCTGGCCGGCGTTCGACTCGGCCTTCTTGGCCTGCAGCGACACGTAGACGCAGTAGAGGATGCGGTAGGCCAGGAACTCGATCGCCTGGCCCGGGATGAGCTTCTCATAGAGCTCGTGCAGCTGCGTCTGGCACTGGTTGAACTCATTGATGTCGCCCGACTCGAGCGCCACGCGCGCGTGGGTCTCGTACACCCGCACTGTGAACTCGTTCTTGATGTGCTGCACCGTGCAGTCTTGGCGGATGGACTTGAGCTGGCTACACGCATACACATAATCGCACTCGCGGGTCTTCCACTTGTCCTTCACGAGCGCCAGCGCCTTGTGCAGCACGGGCTCCGGCCGCACGGTCGACGGGTGCGGCGCAGAGGTTAATCGCAAATATTCCTTCTCCACGACCGCATTTGTACCTTTGATCACCATGGCCGCCAGGTCCAGCTCGCCCTCGCGCGTCAGCACCTGCAGCTTGCTCGTGTCCACCTCGGGCGTCACGAACTGCGCCAGCTCCTGCTTGTTCATGTGGAACCGCTGGCGCCGCTGGCTCTTGCGCGCGAGGTCCACGTCGTCCAGTCCCAAGTCCTCGTGCTGCTTGCGCTTCTGCGACTTGTTCTTCTTCGCTGAAGCCTGCTTGAAGGGCACGTACGACTGCGAGGGGTCAAAGAGACTAGCGGAGGCAGAGGACGCAGCGTAATGTCGCCCGGGTGGCGTCGATCTCGACGGCGGGCCGCGGCCCATGGCCATGTTCGTGTGCATCTGCGCCGCGGGGGCGTCGCCCACCAGCGTGGGCAGCGGCTCCGCCATCCAGTTCCGCGTCCACAAGTTGTTGGCCATGATTGAGCTCGTGATCAGCTCCTTGAGGGCGTTCTGCGTGATGGCCTGGTCCGCCGCGCCCTTGCACCGTGCGAATGCCCGCTTCACATAGTCGTTCAGCCCGTCCGGCCACTTGGAGCTGCCGCCAATGGCCGCGGCCGGTGACGCCACAGGTGCAGGTTTGTGCGGTACTGGGGCAGGCGTGAAGGCTTTGGCCGGCGGCGCGAAGCCTCTCTGCGCAGGCGGACCACGAGGAGAAGGGTTCATATTGAAACGCACGGGTGGCGCCGACATGACCGTCTTGGACGCTGTAGGCGGTTCCATGCCTCGCCCGTTGCTCCACTGCCACTGCGCCGTCGATTTTTGCGCCTGCGCCATGGGTCTGGGCGGCGGGGGACGCATCATTCGCGGCGGGGGAGGACCCCGTGGACCCTGCTGCTGTGCAAACTGCATGTGCTGCGGTGGCGGAGGACCTCGTGCGAAGACACCAGGACGCGGAGGCGGGGGAGGACCACGCGGTCCACCATACATGCCTGGACGCGGGGGTGGCGGCCCTCCTGGGGGCTGGAATGCGCGGAACTGCTGCTGTTGCGGAGGTGGCCTGGGCTGGCTCTGCTGTTTCGGCGTGGAGTAGAAAGACGAGTAGCCAGCGAAGCGCGCGGCCGCGGCTGCTGCTGCCTGCTTAGCTGCCAGCCCGCCGTCCTGCGGATTCGGCGCGTTGGTATTCATGGCGCGGTCTGGGTGCGTGGAGGCGGGTAGAGGCCCAGAGACGCGGTGTCGTCTTGCCGACGCTTTCTCTTCTTCCGCTTCTAGCCCAGTCGGTTTCTGGCCAGCAAAGGAAAGGGGGGACCCGCAAGTCAAAGCAAGGTCGTTCTTCAGAAGAATGACTTTCATTGGACGTTACAATTCCCAAGTGATGAAGGTGGGGCCCCGGAAGAGTGTCGTGTTTGCGTTCTTGTCCCGGAACCCGCTTGGATTGGCTGAAAATGAGGAACGGAGGACGATTCCACGCCTGCGGATTGGAGGGAAATGTCCTGTCAAACGCTTGTCGCAGACCGTGACTGGCACAGTGTACCACTTGGGAGCACCGGTGCCCACCGTCGGAACCCCATGCTAAATCTCCCGCTTATCCTCCAATCACAGACCGCATAGACGCTTCTCACCCACTATTTCCACCAACCCACGTCAGCCATTCTTCCCCAACGTGAGCCCCTAAAGCTCAACCAGCACTTCTCACTTCCAAGCGCCCTCCGAGTCCCGAGCAAGATGGTGATGACGACGATTGCCCGCCGTTGCGCGCGCGCTGCTGTGCGCGGATCGCAGCGCGCGTCCGCCCTGCGCGTGCTGAGTGCGGCGGCGCCTGCGACGGCCAGCTCAGTGCTGGGCTCGTGCCGCCTGTTCTCCGCCAAGGGCGGCGAGGACGACGCCTCGCACTCGGACTTTGCGCCCCAGTACCACGCGGCCAAGTCCACGGAGAAGGACGAGATCCTCAAGATGATCGAGAGCCACGTGAACACCTACCCGGTGATGCTCTACATGAAGGGCACGCCGTCGGCGCCGCAGTGCGGTTTCAGCATGCAGGTGGTGCGCATCATGCACGCGCAGGGCGTGAGCTTCGACAGCGTGAACGTGCTGGACCACCCGGAGATCCGCGAGGGCGTCAAGGAGTACTCGTATGTGTCGCCGTTTGCGCATCGCGTGTGGTAGAGGTCGTGGTGGTGCGTGGTCTTAGCTCGCCAGTTGTACTGACAAGAAGGGATACTATGTCTTGTGTGGATGTGCGCTTTCATGATCGACGCAGGCAATGGCCGACGATCCCGCAGCTTTACGTCAAGGGCGAGTTCGTGGGCGGCTGCGACATCATCACGGATATGAACAAGTCTGGCGAGCTCTCGGAGCTGCTGGCGGAGTTCAAGAAGAACTAGATCTAGCGCGTCCGCAACGAGCATCGCGGGCGCAGGGCAGCACCGCCCTCGCGCCTTCTCGGCCATGAATACGAACGCGCGTCTTCTCCCTTGTCCGATCAGTATTGTTGTCTTCCTGCGCTGTGCGGCGCTGTCGGTGCCGAGCAAAGTGACGCCGACTCGCTGTCTGCTTGGCTGATGATTGCCATCACGGTCAGCGCCATCCCAGTGCGGTCGGACCCTTCTGTGTCCAGCACCAAGTGCTCATTTATGGTTCCGACAAGTATCGGACAGGCCAAAACTTGAGAAGAGAGTCAACACCGACACTATTTATAGGACGCAGCACCCCGTGTCCGTCCCCAAGTGCAGCCCGCACCGATGGTAATGCATGCCGAGATGGAGGAAGAGGATCCGCTGGACGCGTACATGGCCTCTTTGGAGATTCCCGCGTCGCAGGATCACACCTCTATGGCACAAGAACGCGCTTCCGTGTCTGCTGCCGGTGGCCTCTTGCGAACAGCGCCACACAGCGGCAGCGACGCCGTGGTGAAGAACCGCCGTTATCGACGGCTGCAGCAGTTGCTACTGCCCGAGACGAGCGTCGCGGAGGAAGACCGGTACTTCTCGGACGTCCTCATGCAGCAGCGCAGTCCGGCGCTCTTCCACTTCTACCTGGGGCAGTACCTCGGCGTGCAGCGTGGCGCCACGGCGACCGCCAGCGGAGCTCCAGTCGCGCCAACGGCAATGAGCAGCAGCACGTTCTCGCTGTCGTCGTTCCTCATGGACACGTGCCAGCGCAGCGAGCTGGAGTCCCGTCGCGTAGCGGAGCAAGAGCACTGGGGAAACTTCCAGGCTGCGGACGTGCGCGAAGAGCAGAGGCGCCAGCAGCGGCTATTCGAAGAGGACAAAGTAGAAGAGGAGGAAGATGAAGACGAAGACGAGAAAGAGAACGCGGAAGCGGAAGAGGCTGCGGTCGTGAGCCTATCGGAGCGACGCAAGCAGCTCGTGGAGGTTATGAGCGTGCGCTTCTTGCACGGCGAAGACGGCGAGTACGTCAACTACGCGGAGATCGACGCCGACGAGGCGCTAGACGACCTGGAGCAGATGCAACGCGACGCCGAAGAGCGCTATTTCGCGGGCGATCGGTCCTGAGCGCGCGTAGCAGGCACCACACGGAAGACAACAGAGCGATGCGAGTTTGACAGGCTCTACTCAGCGGGTGGCGGCGGCGCATGCGACCCTGGAGAGCATTGAAAAGCAGCCTATTTTTGCAGCATGTGGCTCGCTGGAAACGGTGTGGGGGCGTATTTCTGCTTTGTCCAGCTCGAGCTGGCTGCACGCCGCCTTGACTAAGGCAGCACAGCGCAAAACACCGCGACGTACAGCATCTGGGCTTCGACGTGGCGCACGAGTGCGTCCACTCCGCGTGACGGCCGCGCCTCGACAACTTGTCTTTTGTCTCCTTCTCTCATGCTCTAGACTGGACGCTGCTGTTGGGAGCTCAAGTCTCGCGAACGCGGCCTCCACCTCAGCCAGTCAAGTGCTCCAGCACTTTGCCATCATCATGCACCGCGCCGAGAAGTCGAGCAGCAAGATCTGCCGCTCGAGGGAGGTGGAGAAGGCGCAGGAGATCCACCGCAAGAAGGTGGACGGCGTCAAGTCCTATCTGCGCGGCATCATCCCCAAGCCTTCTGGCGCGCGGCCAGGCGCCACCTTCCGCCGGAAACAGTCCCATTCGACGTTCGGAGGTTTCTCACACGTGTCCTGCGTGCACGCCGAGACTCCGAGCAGCTCAAGCGCATCCATGCCAATGGTGGCCACGCCGGCCATGAGTTCGTCCGCCTCGTCAAACCTGCCGTTCCCGAGCTCGGACGACGCCTTGAAGCCGCACCAGGCGCTCATGTTGTACGACGATGGCGACGAGCTGGACGACGAGCAGCTCGCCGAAGCCATGGACGACTTCCAGCGCTCTTTAGCCAAGATGGAGGAGTTCCGGGCCGTGGCACCTGTACCGGGACTGGGCGGCGTAGCGCCAAGCAAGCGCATCAAAGGCAAGATCCCACCTCCTCCAGCTGGAGAGAAGAAGAAGACGCTGCACGGCGCCTTCCGTGCGCGACGGCTGAAGGAGATCGAGGCCAACAACGTCGAGGTCTTCCAGCGCATCAAGAAGAGCGCGGCGCACTACCGCACGGACGAGTTACGTCGCGATTGGCGCCAGAACGTGTCGTATCTCTCGGCAATTGGCGACTTCCCCGTCACCAAGGAGTCGCTGGCAGTGGCCACGAGTCCCCAGAAGCGCGGTCGCGCCCAGGACAGTGGTCGCAGCCTCTTTGGCGGCTCACCGCGACGTTCACGCACCAGTTTCCTGAGAACACCATCGCGTGCGGAGCCGCTGCCCAGTATCCAACGCCCCGTGATGGCGCACCCGATCAAGTTCGTGCCGAATTCGCCCAAGAAAGCGTCACTCAACCTGTCTCCAGCCTTCCGTTCGCTGCGGAAGGCCATGCCGCAGCAGCCCACGCTGCCTCCGCTTTCGTCTCCGAGCAGTCTGCTGCACTCCGACGCCGAGGGGGTCGCCATTGAACCTCGCTCACCCTTCTCGGACTCGGAGAGTAAGACGTCGCCGTCGCCTCGGGCACAATTGACTCGCCAGCGCAGCTCTGCCAGTCGGGGGTTCCTAGCGAACGACAAGAGCGGGCGTAGTTTACCCTCGCGTAGCTCCTCGACGACAGCGACGACGCCCTTTATCGGTGATTTACAGGGTGCGCAAGGCGAGACGGAGGTGTCGGGTGACGCCAAGTACCAGTTGCTAAAGACCGGGCGCTTTGTAGGCGGCACGTATCTCGTGCTCACGGTCTTCTGCGGCGACGGCGTCACGAACCCGTATGGCTTCGACGTCTTCGCGTTCCACCGCGAGTTACAGTGCGAGTACAAGCTCAGCATCACCAAGGAGATGACGCACGAGCTGCTGGACAAGAACAGCTCGTCCTCGCTGGCGGCCGCGACGGCTGCTGCAGCGGGCACCAACTTGTCCATGCAGGAGATCGCCCGGAGTATCTGCGACCACGTCAACTTCGCCGAGTTGGGGCCGGATCAGGGCGAGATGGTATTTCTTGTATCGACCTTGGGCAGTAGTAACGAGCATGCGCTGCTGGTCGACACTGCGCCGTCGCTCATGGCCTTCTGTGTGCATCAGAGCGTGGTGATTGAGGCACCAACCGAAGTTCTGAAGGGCGTAGCCAACTCGAGTTCTCCTCGCACATTCGCAAGCCTCAAGCGCAGAGCGCATGTGTTCGCTTCCACGTGTCCGCCCAAAAGCTGTCCGGCCAATATGGAGTCGGGTCAAGCGTCAATCAAGTCAAGCGAGGCGATGGGGACGGGAAGCTTTGCCATTTGCTTCCAGCTGCTGGACGAGCTGCCTCCACCTCGGGTCGCAGCGTCGTCTTCCTTGTCCGTTGCACCATCTACTGGAGGGCTGGAGTTGGAGGTGGACCTGGACGAACTCTATGCTACGGCGGACTCTAGCTCACGACTAGGTCGAGCACAAACGATGAGTGTGGACCGCGTCGTGGTAGCTGCCGTTCGCCACCTCCACATCATCTCTGTGCCTGGGAGTGAGAACAACCTGAGGAGCGAGCTCATCGTGAACACGCACGTGAACGCGCAGCTCCAGCCATGCTCCAGTCGTCCGACAGGGCGCACCAGCATGCTGGAGCGGAAACGCTCGAGACGGCAGCTACCTCGCTCACCGGCACTGCCTTTCACGGATCCCATCCATCTTGCGGTCGTGCTTGAGTCCGGTCTTGTCTGGAAGAACGCGTATCTTCTGGCCCAAGTGGCGGTGACCAACGTGGAAACCCCAGTAGTCGATGGGACCAGCGGTGAGAAACCGCACAGGAAGACAAGCGAGGACGCTCTATGGCGATGGAGATATAGGCTCATACAGGAGGTCCAGGGCGACTTGGTGGTCAGCGTCTTCAACCCAAACTCGGGCCAGTCGTCCAGTCGAACGCTGTCCCCAGAGACGGTGGACGCCTTCTTGGCGAGACTAAAGGCCGTACCTGCGAGTCCTCGACGCGGCTGTGGCAGTGTCTCCGAGCCCATTGTATTTGCCAGAAGCGTCCTGGCTCGACTTCAGCTGGACGTGGACTTATTTGGCCAAGAAGTGATCGTTTTCCCGGCACTTGAGCAGGCGAAGGCAGGAGTTGCGGTAGATAACGCAGTTGGAGGCGGGGATGACGGTGCGTCGAGCAACTCGGAGCACCAACGTCGCTTACAGGAGCAGCGTGACGAAGACGCCGCCGTCCTGCTGCAAGCTCGAGTGCGAGGCTTTCTGTGTCGGAGGGCGAACTGCGCCGAGTACACGATCAGCGAGGGCGACGAGGACGGCTGCAGTGACGCCTATGATGACGAAGACCAGGACGAAGCGACGGAAATGAGAGGTATGACTTCATGCAGTAGCGGAGTGGCCGTGGAAGACAACTATGAGTCGGACTGCGAGGAAAACGGCAGACTGGCCGAAGCAGAGGAATGCGTCAGGTCGAGCGACGCAGTAGGGCAGCCCAGTGAGCCAGACAACCAGCACGAGGACAGTCTTGGCGCTCCTGAACCGAAAGTTGACGAGCTCCATGCCGAAAACGAGCCTTCCAACGCGAAATATGTCCAATGCGGAGGCACTCTGTTGAATGCCAAGCCTAAACCGACCGTCTCGGAGGCTGCAGCTCGCGTGCCAGTCTCCTGGAAGCAAGGTCGGAAGATCGACGGCCAGTTCTGCTTGCTGCAGGGGGCGTCTGCCGATCCCCATACAGCAGCGAGCGCGGTAAAGATCGCAATGTTAGGTCGACTGGAGGTGCTTCCAGATACAGCGAAGCAGTGAGAGTAGCGATGCGGTCCGCAGCGCCAATACGTTGCCTCCAGAGAAATAGTACATTGAACACGATGGCAGATCTACAGGAAGCCACTCTGCCATTCGTCGCTGACCGCAGACGTATTCGTTCGTAGCTCCTCCTCCAACTGCATGTCGTGGCACAGCATTCCACACAACGCAGCGAGTTCAGCCTCACGGGAGTCGCTGCTCTAGCTCCCGCTGGGCCGCAGCAAGCTCGTCCAGCTTGTCGTTGAGCGCCATGAGCGACGGGAACTGCTGTGCATGCAGTGCTCCCTCCAGCGCAAAGTCCGCGAGCAGCACCCGCGCCGTGTCCATCTTGGTCACGCACAGCGGCAAGTCGCCTGTATCGCCCTGTACCGCGATGGGATCACAGGCAAAGACGCTCGCAAAGCCCCCGGCGAAGACTTCGAGCTGCTTGAATCGGCGCTCTGTGGGCGCCCAGGCGGCCTCGAACGCCGTGTCCTCGTCACACTGGCTTAGCGCCGCCCTGAGCGCCGTCTCCCGCGTGGCACTACGACGTAGAGCTTGATGCTCTTGGTCCAGGACGTCCATGTCTTCCTCGCTCAGGAAGTGGCGCAATGCAGGGCCGTACGTCCGCACCAGTGCCGCCAGTTCGCCTCCACTACACTCCGCCAGCTCGTGCGGCAGCGTGGGAGGCACCAGCTCCACGGTGTTCGGCCCGTTGGGAGCTCGAGACTTGCCCAACTCTGAGCTGAGCTCCAGGAGCGACTCGAGCATGTTTACGCCGCAGATACAGAGGTTCTCCATGACTAGCTCCACCTCCACGGCGTGCATGCAGTCGGTGAGCTGGATGGCGGCCGTGCTTGTCTCCTTGGCGAAGGCTAACATGCGCACCTTGCTGAGCGAGAAGCGGCCCCCACGAGACGTGAAGCGCTTGTCTTGTGGGGCTGAGGGCGTAGGTGTCTGCTCATCCAGCGGGCCTTGAGCGTGGAAAGCGGCAGCGCACTCCTTGGCCAGCGTTGCGACAGCCGCGGCCTTGTCCGCCGCCGTGGCACGCTTGCGTTGCAGCTTGGCGAAGGCTTTGTTGGCTCGTGAAGCCACCCAGTCCACCACCACGAGGAAGAGCCACCACGAGCTGTCAGGCGCGCACGGGGGCTTCTTCTCGCTCAGGTGCTGGCGCAGAAGTTCGCGGTGTGTGGCGATCCAGTTCGTCTCACGCCCCAGCACTGTCCACTTATCCTGCAGTGAGCTGTTCGCGCTGCTCAAGCCTGGCGGAGCGTCTTCAGGACGCTGTATCAGCACGGGCTGGCGACGCACGTACGCTCCGAGCTCCTGCAGCGAAGGCAGGAAGCAGCCGCCCTGCAGCGACGCGTAGAAGTTGGTCAGGATGCGCTCCAGTCGGTGACAACCGTTCGAGGAGTGGCTCACCACGCGATTGAGCGCCTCTTTCTCCAGCCGCATCACAAGCTCCGCCACGGCCTTTGCCGCCTGCGCTTCGCCGTCCGTGGAGACGCCCAGCAGTCGACGGCGCCAGTCAGGAAGCACGGCACTCAGCACTCGGTCCAGCGTCTGGAACATCATCATCTTGCACGTGCTCTCAAAGGACGGGAAGGCTAGCAGGTGCACATTGTGGACGCTTCCCGCGCCGTAGACCTTCACGCGGACGTCCAGGTACGAGCGCACGGGCGCGTGCTGCGTGGCGGCGCAGAGCTCGAGGGAGAAGGCCCAACAACCTCGCAGCAGCCTCGAGGCCGTCTGCATACTCACGGCGATCACGAGCCGCACGAACTCGGCCGTCTGCTCCTGGCTGTACGCGGGCGTGGGCTGCTCGCTCGGCGACTTGCTCGTCTGCTTCTTGGTGGGGCGCTCGCCTGTAGCGTCCCCCGTGTGCGCGAGATCGTCCAGAAGCGCGGAGGAATGCGACCGGAAGGCGGAGACCGCCTGAGAAGTCTGGCGGAAGGAGAGCCCGGCGGCCGTGAGCGCCACCACGCAGTCCATCTGCGCGCGCGAGTGCGTCACCACGCGGAACACTGGCGTCGGTGGGCTCGCCGTCGAGCTGCTCACGAGCTCGCAGCTCTGGAAGGTGTCTTTGGGCGGGCTCCAGCTCACGGCGCGACTGGGTCGCGGCTCATGCGCGTGGTCCATGATGTGGTGGCTCTGCTTCTCCACGACGTTCGCGACCGTGGGCTCCGTGGCGCCGATGGCCAGCACGGCCACGAGCTCCACGACGGCGGGCGAGAGCTCGAAGCAGCGCCGTCGCTCCTCCAGCGTGGGCTCTCGCGCCCACACTTCGCCCGGCGCCAGCTTCACCTCGAGCCTTCTGTCCAGTGCGGAGGACTCGCCGTCGTCGCCGTCCAGTGCCGACGACGGCGGGCTCGCCGCCGAGAAGAAGCGCCGCTTGTCCTCATCCGAGCAGGCCTGGTAGCGATGCCAGGCCTCCGGGTGCGACAGTTCGTGGTGCTGCTGGAACTGGTCCGTGCGGAAGGAATTGCGGAAGTACTTGACGTTCTTGCTGGCGCGGCGCTGCTTGCCTGGCCGCTGCTCGCGCCCGAGCAGCTGGCAGAACCGGCACAGCACCAGCGTCACCTCGCCCGTGCGCTCGTCGCGCGCCACGGGCTGCAGCGCGAACCGCAGCTCGTGCGACTTGAGGAAGCGCAGGAACCGCTTGCGGGTCGTGGGCTTGACGGCCGCGCTGTCGCTCCGTGGTTTGGCACGAGCGTCTTCGGCCTTGGGCGGCGGATCCGTGCGCCGCGTCTTGGCTGTAGGCTCCGACGTCGCGCGGGGCGGAGAGCTCGACCGCTTGGACGAAGACTTGGGCCGCGGGGGAGGCCGGGGGATGGAGGCCGGCGGCTCCATGGGCTCTACGGTCGGCGTGCAGCGCTTGCCCGGCGGCATGCAGGTGTCGGAGGCTTGATCCGGATTTATGGCGTTTGTGGGATCGAGCAAACCTAAAGGTGGCTGAGAGCGTCCGTATCTTGCACGGCTAGGATGGTAACCCGTAAATAGCAGGTGGCGACGCATGGGATAGAGGACAAGTTCGACGGACAAACGTGGACGTGTTGGGAAGGTTCTCTTCGTTCTTGTCGTGCTGCGCATCGTCCTTCCAGGCGCTGCGGAGCTCTACACGGCAGCCGGGAACGTCATCATGAAGTTACAGAAGTCGATGAAGATGTACTCGGTCAGGAAGTAGAAGGCCGTGGCCAGGAAGATGGAGATCGGCAGCGCCGGCAGCGCCTTGTGCAGCACCGACAGCAGGAACAGCGTGCCTCCCAGACCCTGTCCACAACAAGCAGCACACAACCACAGACACGCGTCAGCGCACAGCCATACCACACCAACACCTGCAGCCGCAGTGCAGACGCCACGTACCATGACGATGCAGACGAAGGTGACGGCGAACGTGGAAAAGTCCTTGATGGCCGCGCGACCCACGAGCACGCTGTAGAAGATAAAGTCGCCCAGCCCTAGCTTGATGGTCTTGTCATCCTCGTCCTCCTCGGCCTGGCGCTGCGCGCGCCGGTCGCGTCGCGCCTGCACGGGGCACGGCATGTCCATGGAGCACGAGCAGACCAAGTACTTGTGGAAGATGAGCAGCCAGAGCTTGTCCTGTGTGGTCAAGAACTTCTCGGCCACCTGCGGCGCCTTCCAGGCGTCCTCCGGGCTGAATGTCTCGTAGAAGACCGTCAGCAGGTTCACCAGCGCCTCCATGTCCTCGCACTCGTACGTGGTGAAGTTCGACTCGGCCACGTTGCGCGGCCGGCCGGAGAGCACCGGGATCGGTGACGAATCCACCGTCGCTGAGCCAGCCACGGCCGACGGCGGAGCAGCAGCTACAGGTCTCGCCATGGGCACGGGGGACGCCGGCACGCCCGAGTTCGAAGCGCCAGCAGCCACCACGGCACTGCCGTTGTTGGTCGTACCAGACGGCCGCGATGATGAGTGCGACGTGGCGGAGGACGACGAGCGACGCGTGCTGCTGCTGTCCGGGTCGGTCGGCACGTTCTTCGGACGCCGAGGCTGCTGCTGCTGCTGCTGCTGCTGCTGCTGCTGCTGCTGCTGTTGCTGCTGCTGCTGCTGCTGTTGCTGCTGCTGCTGCTGGCGGTGGTGGCCGTGGGAGACGCCGTCGCGCACGTCGGCTTCGTAGAGCAGGCCAGGCAGCGGCGCCTGCTTCTCCTGGATGAGGCCGATGAGGTACTTGAGCGGGCCGCAGGGCGTGAGCACGGCGCAGAGGTCGTAGACGGCGAACATGACGCAGAAGGTGATGGTGGTCCACTCGGGCCACATGGAGAACTCCCAGGCCAGGATGACGCTCACCATGACCAGGTAGCCGTTCTGCACGACCTTGGGCGTGCCCTTCTGGTAGAATATGGAAATGACGCCCACGAAGCCAAAGTTGATCATGACGAAGAGGAAGGAGGGCCAGTCCACGACCCAGCCGAACTGGTCGTTGATGATGGCGTCCACGAGCTGGCCGCCCACGAAGCTCAGGATGGCCGTGGACGCGAACATGATGTAGCCCGCCAGGAATTTCATGCAGTTGTACTTGTACAGCAGCGCCATGCCGAAGGTCAGCACGGCGATGGCGCCAATGATCACGAGCGCGTTCACCAGCGACATGCCGATGGTGGACCCGCTGCTGCTGCTGCTGTCCGAGTCCGAGTCGCCGTACACCAGGTACGTCCTAATACACAAGCGCAGGGCATAGACGCAGACGCAGACACCGACCGGGCACCGCACGCATCGGTTAGCTACTGCAATTGCGGCTGCAGCGTCTTCGCACACGACGCGACGCGTCTGGGCGAGCAACTAACTCCACACAGGAACGTACTGCATGGAGGCCTCGATGCTGGAGCTGCGGTAGTTGACGACCACGAGGCTGGCGACGATCATGGTCACGCACACGGGGAAGACGATGGCCCAGAACGAGTTGATGCCGTGCATGAGGTCGTCGTAGCTCTCGCCGTCCTGCGGCGCGGGCGCCGGCGCCTCCGCGCCCGAGCGCTCGCCTTCCTGCATCTGCGCGCGACGCGCTGGCGAGCCGGCGCCCCCGGCCGGCACTTCGCCACCGTTGGGCGTGTAGAGCTTGTCGTAGTCCGTGGCCGCCATCAACGCCGTGTTGTCCGCCTCGCCGGCGCCCTGCTGGCCGCTATGCCTCGACGCGCGCGCGTCGTTTGCCATGCTTGCGCTGGCGGGTGGCTGTGTGTGCGTACGGGCCTCTGCTTGTGGCTCTGGCCGCGCTGCGGCGCTGCGGGGGCTGGCGTGGGGGATAACGACCGCTCGAAGAGCGCGAGGCTGCTTGTCTTCGACCGGTTCCCAGTTCGGAGCTGCTCGAGGCTTTGGTCAGGAAGACAGCGCGTCGCAACAATGGGAAGTGCGGCGGGGAACCACGGCGGAAGACAGTTTTGGGTCTGCGTTTTACGATATTGAAGAACTGGGTGATAGATGGAAATCGATGCTGTAATGGTATAGAGGTTTTAGTGTGTAGAGCATTTGCGGTACGATAACATTGTTTGCTAAACTCTGATAGACGATATGCGATGTGGATAGATTTGTAGTAGATATGATTATGGCAACTAAAGATACAGGTCCCAGCGGGAAAGTTTGCTCGGAGACTGGATGCTGCCCTAACCGCATCGTAAATAGTCGGGAGCCAGTCTTGCTTGGCGATGGTCTTGATACCGGCCCCAAACAAGCCATGAACGCCGGTTTTAATGGTGGAAACGCTAGATTGGAATGTCGTCGTTGATCCATGCAGTAGAGTCGGCGAGAGCCCGTTAGTCGCAGTGGCAGCATTCGCTCGTAGCGTTTGCGCCAGCCCAAGACCGAGCACACCACCCACACACCTAAGTGGCAGCCTCTCCCCGGTCAGGTGTGAGGCCCGGCGCTGCTTTCAACAGACCATGACGAAAACTGAGACCTGGGGATTATCTCGCGCATCGCGCAAGGAGTGATATCGTCCGTGGCTCCGCTTCTGTTCCTGCTCCCTCGGAAGGGTGCAGCAGGGGTTCGAGGGCACAAAACTATCCAAGTGAGCCGTCGAAAGTGCGTGCGAGGAGCATGCCGGGGTTGTATTTGCCGTTTCTCGTGGAAAGAGCCAACAATTGTCGAGCCGAGCGCGCGCAATTCAATTCAGCTGGAAGGAGATCACGAGGATGCAATCGCAGCGATACCAGTAGGCTGACATCCATAAGTACCCAATGTCGTTCACCCCGCGCTGGACTGGTTTGGTCGGGCGGTTCCACACGCTATGGTTTCCCGTACCAGCATGATCGGCATGTTTGCTTCTTGGCAACCCACCATGCCCTGTTCAGTCAGACTCCTTGTTCTCAAACGGGGGACTGACGGCTTTGCGAGCAAGTCCAAGTCGTACTGGAGAGTCGTCTTCCAGGCGAGGTAGCTCGGTAAGCCCGAATCACGCCGTGAATGAAGCGGGGTGGCAGCTCGTTTGCAAAACGCCGATTTTACTCGTTTCAAAACGCCGAAACTCAATGTATCCCGACCAAGCTGGCGTTATTCTGCTTTCGCCGTCGCCAAGTGACGAGAAACGGGGCTTGATGGATTTTCGCCTGTCCGATCTCATTTGAAGCCGTCACCACACCACCAAGCAGCTGCAGGTGGTCTCGATGGAGAAGCCTTCGTCTTCGTCTCCAACTCCGCGGGATACCAAGTCTTCTACATGTATGTGGCAAATATGCAGACGTCCGCGATAGGAGCGTCGTTCGCTTGCCTTGGGCAGTGAAGCCATCCGCCTTTCCGCCTTTCGGCCTTGCGTCACGACGGAGCGACTGTCGGGACGAACTGGCGGCGCTGGAGCTCAGAACGGGACGATGAGGCGGCTCTCGAAGTCCGTGGCCTGGATGACCTGCGAGTCGCAAGTGCGTGAAGCGCAAGCGAGCGTCAGTCGTGCGGTGCACATGCTCCTCGCAGTGTCGAGCGGCGGTCCATTGGGCCTAGCCTTGACAAAGTCTTCGTAGACGAGGAAGTCTCTGGTCGGCGCCGACGAGGCTTCGTCCATGACGCGCGCGATGGCCATGTCCACGACCTTCGCGTCACGTCGAGACGCGTCCAGCAATGTCGCCAGCCGGTAGCCAAGTGCAGCACAAACAGTAGAGGTTGATGCTGTCAGAGCGCAGCAAGCCAGACAGATCCACGACCAGCGCTGATCGCAGCTAGAGCGACAGTCGCACCTCCTCATGCGTTTGCTGGGCGTCGTCAGGTTCGCCCTCCGGCGCTTTCGGGAACACCAGTGCCAAGTAGGCGCGTAGATCCTCCCGCGAGATCTTGCCGTCGCCGTCAAAGTCGTGGATCTTGAAGGCCTCTGCGTCGCCACGGCGAGCGAAAAGTGAGCGGCTTTGGGCTGCATTGGCATTGAAGCAAGGCACAAGAACGATCGGAGCACGCTGTACCTTTCAGCTTGGCGTCCTGCGAGCTCTCAAAGCTGAAGACGTGCACGAACCTGGCGAATTCCTGCTGAAGAGCGGCCCAATAGCACGTTTCAGACGCACCCAGCAGCCTCTTTAGTCCTCACAGAGCCTTACGGAGAAGGAGATCGACTCGTCCGACGAGAGCTCCAGCGTCTGGAACAGTCGATCGCGAAGCGGGTTCACGGCGATCCCCGGCAGTGCGTAGAACTCTTGTCGGCTCATGTCTTCGCGCTTGGTGAGCGTCTTGTACTTGCGTCGGATGCGGTGGATCTCCTTCGGGGGTACTGCAGCACATACAAGGCAAAGGGCCCGACATGAACACGGTTCCCTGGCTGAACGAAGGCACAGTGACAGCCACTCTCTCTCTCACGGGACGTGAGCATGTGGATCTCCTCCGCCTGCTCGTCGCTCAGGTCGCACGTCTCGCGTGACGCCCACGACGCGCTGCTCGCCTGCCCCATACGGAAGAACTGGCAGGCTCAATAGAGCCCTGACGTCTCGTCCAGTGTCCTCTGCGTCGTTTCGACTGCGAGACGGACGCCTCATTCCCCTCGAGACTTGTCGAATTTCGTTTGATTGGAGTGGCTCTGCGTGTGGCTCCTACAGAGACGGCCAGCAGCCCCACGCCGCCGGCTTCATTCGCGCTCTACCAAAGTCTATCCGTGCTTCTCGGCGGCTCCCCCTCCCTCTCTACTTTGCTGGCAGCTCTTTTTTCTCGTCTGTGTGTATCTTGTCCTGCTCTTCTTCAATACCTCGCTGCTCCCGGTGGATTAGTCCTCCAGGTGCTCGATCTTCTGCAGTCCGTTGAGCGCCGCCACGCGGTAGGCCTCGGCCAGCGTCGGGTAGTTGAACACGGCGTTGCGGAAGTACTCAATGGTGCCGCCCGTGGACATGACCACCTGGCCGATGTGGATGATCTCCGTGGCGCCCTCGCCGATGGCGTGCACGCCGAGCACCTTGAGCGTCGTGGGGCAAAAGATGATCTTGAGGAAGCCCGGCACACCGCCCAGCATCTGGCCCTTGGCTAGCTCCTCGTAGCGCGCCACGCCCACCTCGTACGGGATGTTCTCCTGCGTGAGCTGCTGCTCGTTCTTGCCCACCATCGAGATCTCCGGCACCGTGTAGATGCCGAAAGGGAAGATCTCGCCCGAACGCATCCGCGTGCGCATGCGGTCCGGGTCGTTCATGCTGTTGGACTTGCCCGTCTTGTTGGTTGGGATGTGCGTGCGCATATGCACAGACGCGAGGCGGCCCTGCTCCATGGAGGTCGACGCCAGAGCCGGGAAGCCGATGCAATCACCTGCAGCATAACTACAGACAACGCCCCATGCACAACAACAACAGCAAGACCGTCAGTTCCCTCGATCCTCTCTCGCCACAGTCCATACGCACACCCGCCGGTTCTCCTGCTGTCGCGGCTTACATATGAGGCACCGCAGTCTGAAAGTTGTCATCCACGTGGATGAGTCCGCGCTTGTCGGGCGACAGCCCCACAGCCTCCAAGTTGAGTCCTTCCGTGTTACCCTGACGCCCAACCGTGTACAGCAGGCCGTCGCCCACGATGGTCTTGCCGCTGTTGAGATGCACAAGCACCTCGCCGTTCTTGGCCTTCTCCACGCTCTTGATGCTCTCCTCCACGTAGAACCGCGTGCCTGTCTGGCGCATCGAGTAACACAGCGCCTCGGACACTTCCTTGTCCGCCATGTTCAGGATCTCCTTGCGGCCGTCGATCACCGTCACGTCCGTGCCCGGGACGATAGTCATCATGGATGCATACTCCATGCCCACGACGCCCGCGCCCACGACGATGAGACGGCGCGGCACCGACTTCACGGAGCCCCAGAGGATTTGGTCACTGTCAAAGATGGTCTCGCCGTCGAACGGGATGTCCGGGCGACGCGCCGGACGCGTTCCCACGCATACGAGGAACTTGTCGGCCGTCAGCACACTGTTACAGGACGGAAAAAAACGTCAGATCCGGGTCGAATAGCTTGCGTAAAGCGGTGTGAGGCGTGGAGAACTCACCGTTTGCAGATGTCAGCGCTCGAGTGGCGCTTGGCGTCCGTGGGCGTGTCGTAGGCCTCGTTGGAGAGCACGGCCACCATGTTCTTCTCCTCCGTGGGCAGGAAGCGCGCCGTGCCCGTGATGAGCTCCACGCCGTTGCGCAGCAGCTGGTGGCGCGTGATGTCCGTCTCGGCACCCTCCACCTTCTTCACGCGCTGCAGAATGTCCTCGATGCCGAAGCGCTTCGTAGGCGCCGCCTGCCCGTTGTAGAAGCTGCGGTGGCGGTAGCCCGTCAGGTGGAGCGTCGCCTCGCGGAATGTCTACACTCCCATCCACAGATATCCATCCCGTTAGTCAAACGGCCAGCGACCTCCCCACAGAGCGAGCAATTCGGCCGTGGAGGCGAGTTCGTGTCTCCACTTCGCTGCGCTTTTCCCCGCCAGTTGCGCGCGCACCTTGGAGGGGATCGTGCCCGTGTGCACGCAGACGCCGCCCAGCATGTCGCGCTTGTCGATGAGCGCCACGGACTTGCCGCTCTTGGCGCTGTCGATGGCGCACTTCTGGCCGGCGGGCCCGCTGCCGATCACGATGAGGTCGAAGTGCTCGCTGGCCTTGAGCTCGCGCAGCGTCTGGCTCAGCGGCTTGTCGCCGCCGCGCTCCGGCGTGGGCGCGGAGCTGAAGGCGCATGCGCGCAGCAGGGCGCGCGGGCGCGCGCCAGAGGCCAGGGCCGCCGAGCGACGCACAAGAAGCGCTTGCATGGCCGCCATCTTCTCGCCCGGGCTAGCTGATCTTCGCGGAATGCGGCGTGTTGGCGGGTTGTTTGGGGTGAGGCGTCACCACCGCAAAGTCGAGCGCGGCTAGGGCTGCGGTTGAAGGGACCGGTTCGCCCTGGTTTGACAGGGGCGGTACCGTCTGAACCGGTCCGGTCCGGTCCGGTTCCGAGGCGCCCAAATTAGCACCCAAACGGAGCGGTGGCGGGCGAGTTGGGCGGGCGCTGCTGCGTGATTTGGGCTCCAGCGAGGATGACGGCCTCTCGTCGCTCGGCCTTGCTGCAGTGGTGGGTGAGACGACGAGCAGCCTTTGGTTTGCTGCTGTCATGACCGCCATGGCCAGGAACGGCGTGCTGCTGTGTGTGCATGAAGGCGGTTCGCTGCCTCGACCCAGGCAGCAGCCATGGCAAGCTGCACCACTGCAACTGCACTTGCGATTGCAATTGCTCCACCAAGTTCGAAGATGCGAGTGGAGGTCGCGATGGCGCTGGGAGGGAGCCCCGGTCGGTTCGGACAGGGCTTCCAAGCAGCTCAGCAAGTCAGCAAGCCAGCTTCGGGGTGTGGAGGTGGCCGGACGGGTGCAGCGTGGCGGTCGGTTTGACTTGAGCCCCGGTATGATGCGGGTCGCCGTCGGTATGCGCCGCCCATACAGCCATACAGCGTCGACGAAGGCGCTCGCCATACCGGGTTTTCGAGTGAAGTTGATAGCGGGGTAGGTGTACGCGTGAACCGGAGAATCTGGACAGCACGCGGAAGGGAGCATACTCACTTCAAGTTTGATTTTCTCAGCGGGTTTCGCGTCTGACCCGTTTGCTGACCCGTTCGCAGACCCGGCCCGCCAGTTTGGGCATCTTGGCGGCACAACACGACGCCACCGGAGCGGACCCCGAGACGATGACCCCCGCTGGACTTCAAGCACGGAAGCGCTGGGCGCTCGCCTCTTCGCTCAGCGTTGATCGCGCTGTTGGCAGGGTAAATCGACGCCAAAGGCAGACCGCTTAAGTGCGCCATTCGAATTCACTTTTTATCCCGTAGTGCCATATTGAAAAGGTGAAGAGTGCCGAAATGGCCATGTTGCGATTGCTTCACGAAGTCCAGGCGGTTACTTGGACATAGTGCAAGCGAATGCCAGGCTCCAATGTTTCATTCGTAGGGTCTGGCGCCATCAGAGCAGGGCCGGATTCGGGGCTTTTCTGGGTGAAGTGCAGGGAGCAACACCGTCTCACCTTTCTTGTCATGCTGCTGCCCACTGGCAGCAGTTTCTGTTCTCGCTCGGCCGTGATCCGCGCCGAGCTGGACGCGCTCATCGGGACAGAGGAGCGCGGGTCAGAGCGAAGCCAACAGGACCGAACAAGCAAACACACCATGCGCATAATACTGAACCTGGGGAAATCCCGCCAGCGCGTCATATTCCATCCTGGAGAGTGCTGGTGCTCGAATCAACCCATGTTCCAAGACAATGGCGGCGTTCTACTCGGTGAAGAGATAGCGCGTCAACGACACGAAATGAAAATCGGCACGAAGATAAACTGCAGTAAAATGTGCGAAACCATCCTTACGAGGGTTCTGTGTTGGGTTGGCAGGTGCAGTTACCAACAGCATCAAGGGGCAGCGCGTCCTTTGACCGCTTTCCAACGTGCCGCAATTCACCTCCCAAAACGCCAGAATACGCTTTAAATCTGATGAATACGGCATGTGGAGTACTAACGGGTCAACCCGATCGTCCTTCTCAAACCCACCCGACCCGCCCAAGAGAGCAAAACCAACACGCACCGATGTGACGCCGAGGAGGAGAAGACCCGACCGGACGAACGACATCAAAAAGCGCGAGGCGTGAACCTTTGCAGGCAGCAAGCGGCGAAGCTCGACTCCACCGAGCGCCCCAGGCCCCACGCTCCACGCTCTCCCTCCGCACACGCAGGCGGGTGACACGCACGCAGACGCGCAGGCGACAGGGCCAAGCTGGGCTTCCAGGGGGCTCCAGGGCGACCAAGGAAGGCGCGAGGCACTCGGAGAGGGGGTGAGAAGCTCCACGCGCCCGCACGGAGCTCCAGCGGCTCAGGAGCGAGCGGCTGTAGCGCAGGGGAGACCCCAGAGCGACGCGCGCGCACGCAGCCACGCGCTTGAGCTCGACACGCGGCGCGGAATCGACCTATTCCTTCCTCGGCAAGCGTGCAGTAGCGGCATAGAGCCATGGCGGACACAACCAAGCTAGGGTGCGTGCCTCCGCTGCTTCCCCCTCTGCAGTAACCCACGGACGCGGATGCTAGGTGTGTGGAAGGCGACGCGCTGGCGCTGACGAGGCTGGTTCTCTCTGTGTGACGCGTGTGCATGCGTGGGTGCAGGAAAATCTTCATCGGCGGGCTCTCATACGAAACTACGGATGGTACGTTGGCGGCTAATGCAAGCCGCAACAGACGTGCAGAGCCTTGCGTGCTGACTGTCTCGCCTTGTGCTGCGTGCGGGTCTTGCGGGTGGCGCCTTGCAGAGAAGCTGCGGGCGTATTTCGGCGCGTACGGCGCGGTGACGGACGCCGTGGTGATGAAGGACCCGATCTCGAGGCGGTCCCGAGGCTTCGGGTTTATCACATACGCCGATCCCTCCTGCGTCGATAGAGCGCTGGCGCAGCCCAATCACATCCTAGACAACCGCCGCGTACGTGGCTCGAGGCGTCGTCGCTCGGCTTGCTCGTGCGCACGTCGCGGCCCCACTGACGGCTCGGTTTGCATTCCTGCATTCCTGCGTTGCTGCGTTGCTGCTGTAGGTGGAAGCGAAGCGTGCTGTCCCGCGCGCGGAGAGCATGCGCGACGTTGGCAGCGGGCCGTCGTCCAGTCGCGGCAACGGCAGCAGCTCCATATCCAGCGCGAGCAGCAATAGCGTCGTGGGCGCCACCAAGAAGATCTTCGTGGGCGGCCTGCACTATGAGACGAAAGATGGTGCGTGCGTGGCTCTCGCCTATCGGCCTTGCTCCCCGCTTGGCGGCGTCGTGCGTCGCTCTTCTCACGCTCTTCGTGCTCCTCTGCGTGTGTTGCTGGCGGTCGCTGGGCCTGCTGTGCGCTGTCCCGACGCGTGCAGCGGACTTTAAGAAGTATTTCATGCAGTACGGCAAGGTGGTGTCGGCCGAGGTAATGTTCAACCGCGAGACGAACAAGTCGCGCGGCTTTGGCTTCGTGATCTTCGAGAGCGAGGCCAGCGTGGAGGTGGTGCTGCAGGACAAGAGCCACGTGATCGACGGCAAGTCGGTGGAGGTCAAGCGCGCCGTGCCCCGCACAGACGTGCCGCCTCCGCGGTCCGTCTCATCGCGCGGCGGGTCCTTCAGCGGCACGCCTGGCCCGGGCTCCGTGAGCAGTCTGGACGACGGCAGCACGGCCACGACGCCGCCAGTGTCGCTGTCGGGCAGCGTGCCATCCAATGGCGGGCTGGCGGCCGCCGTCGCGAGCGACAAGGTGAACCGCACGGCAGCGTCGACCTCGGGGACGACCACGCTGCTGGCCAACGGGACGTTGGTGGGCTACGCGGCGGCGGTGCGGTATGGCGGCCGCATGCCCAAGTCCTCGGGCACTGGCGCGTCCATGTCGACGTCGGCGGTGACGTCGCCACGGCCGCTGTCGAGCAACGGCGACGCCAGCAGCGCAGCGCAGAGCATTAGGTTAGAGCCCTCGGCCATCAGCGGCGTGGCGGACGCGCTGTCCAGCCTCGTGCTGGGCGACGGCGGCTCGTCACGCGGTGCGGGTGCGGGCGCGAGCGCTCGTGCGGGCAGCAGCAGCGCGGCGTCTCCGCCGCTGTCGGCCAGCTCATCGTCTCGCGGGTCGTCGGACCACGTGCTGGACGCGTCGACGGGCGTGGGCAGCTCGAACGGCCACGTGTCGCCGCTGGACGTGGCGCTCCAGCCGCTGGACACGGACCCGGTGATGGAGCAGTGGAACCTGTCGCCAGGCTCGACACCGCTGTCGGGTGAGCTGCCACTCGGCGCGTCGGCGCAGTCGAGTTATCTGCCCCACGGGCTCGTGGACGAGCGCGTGGAGCCAGCGGCCTCGGGGTTGTCGTGGCAGGCGGCGCCGTGGCAGCAGTCGTGGGGCTCTCCGCCGCTGCCGCAGGAGCAGCAGAGCCAGCAGCCGCCACTGCCGCCGGCTCCGGCCCCGGCGCCCTACTTCTCCATGTTCTCCAACCAGCGCGGCGGCGGGGGAGCTCTGCACGGCGCGACGGGGTCAAGTACGTGGCACTCTGGAGGCGACGGCAGCTATGCGACCAGTGGGCCGACCAGCACGAGCAGTGGCTCGGGCGCCGACGGCTTTGGCGGCGGCCTCATGGGTATGAGCTTGCCTCTGGACGGCGGCTTTGGCGGCGACGGCGTGAGTCGAGGCCCCTTTGCCATGCACGGCGACAACGACCACGGCGCGTCCTCGTACGGCTCGCTGGGCGGCTTCCTGCAGCAGGACTACCTCCCGTCGTCGCACTCGCAGTCCAAGCAGCATGAGCCGAGCGTGGGGGATCTGCCGCTGGGCTCGCCGACATTTGGCCGCCTGCTGAGCGGAGACGCAGCGAGCGCCAATGCTGGAGACCCGCACAAGGAGCCGTCGTCGCTCGAGTACGACCTGCCGTCCTCGGCCGCGGCCTACCACCGCCAGTACAGATAGAAGACGCGGAGGAGAGGGACCGGAAGGGCGAGGCCAGCGAGTCAGCGAGCTAGCGCCCCCAGCGACGCCACGGTGGCCCCAGGCTCGACCGGGCGTTGGGAGCAGGCGAGAAGCAGCGGTAGCTCCAGTCAGACGAGCTTCTCGCTGGACGGAGGACTGGCGAGCGAGCGCCATGCCAAGCAGTCGGACAGTCGGGCACGGGAGACGGCGAGGAGACGCTAGAGGCCATGAAGCCGAGAGCGAGCGAGGGGGCGGGCGGTAGCGGAATAGTGGAGTAGATGATAGCACCTAGGTAGTTTGCAGGCACGGAGGGGGAGCGAGAGAGCGAGGAAGCGAGGACAGGAGCTGGCGACGTTGGTCAGAGCGAAGGAGGGAGACGAAAGGCGGGGCGGGACGGGACGGCCGGTAGGAGGCCAGCGGCCGCGTAGCGCCACGGCAGGAATGCAGAGTCCACTTACAAGTACCGAGGGGCGAGGCGAGTCGGCAGCCACGGCGGGCGCGTGCGCAGCGGCCGCTTGGTCTCCAGGTGTCGCTTTGCGTCCCATTGAGCCCGAAACCAACTTCAAATTGGAGCTCGGGTGGAGACGGCAGGATCCAGTTGAACAGTATCGAACACTTGGAAAGCACGGATCCGGGGTGGGTGGCCCCGATACAGTTGCTGTTCCGCCGCTGTCGGGCGTGGCGCTGGAGAGCAGTGGAGAACCGTATATCGGGCTGAGCAGCGGTGTGACGGCCTCCTCCCCGGCTCGCCGGACAAGAATCGGAGCCGCTTCCTTACTTACTGACGCGAAGAACAGGGAAGCTATCGCGCCAAGGTGCTCGAGAAGCTTCATCTCCCCGCTTCCAGCAGCATGGGGGCCGAGTGGGGCGTCGCGCACGACGGCGCGGAGAACCAGTGGCGCCGCACCTTCTGCCAGGTGCCCTTTGGCGCCATCTACGAGCACGCGGACAGGGGCAAGCGCAGTCTGCAGCGGCTCGTGCACTTTTTCCGGCGCAAGGCCGAGGCCGAGCGCGCGGCCAGCGGCGAGCTGCGCGCGCTGCTGGACGACCTGGACGGCCTGGAGGAGCGCGGCACGAGCGTGCGGCGTGCGCTGCAGGAGCTACGCGGCTTCGTGGACGCGAGCTGCCACCAGCAGCTGCTGCTCGCGCAGGTGCTGGACGACCAAGTGGCCGAGCCACTCGAGTCGCTGCAGGACGCCTCGGAGCTTTACATCCGCACGCTGCAGGGCGAGATCCAGAACGCCAACGACGAGTACGACGCCGCGGCCGCCACGCACCAGGACGCAGCCGCGGCGGTGCGCCGCGCCACGGAGGAGCTCCGCGACGCCAAAGGCCGACAGCGAGCGGCTCTGCATGTACGTGTCGTGCTCCTGGCTTTCTGTTTCTCTCGCTGCGGTGGATACGAACGTAACGAGCTGTGCCACTACTGCTGACGCTGCGGCTGTAGGGCATTGGCGTGCCCGAGTTCGAGCTGCAGCGCCTGGCGACGCGCGTCAAGAAGTGCACGGACGAGCAGGCGCAGACGCTGCTGGCCAAGGCGCGCGCCAAGACGGCGCTCTACAACTGCATCATCGCGCGCGACGAGATGAGCATGGCTGTGAGCGTGGCTCACCAGAAGGCCGAGGAGGAACGGCTGGACCAGCTCAACGCCAGTCTGCGCCGCTTCCTGCACGTCGAGACGGAGCGGCTGCAGGACGCGCAGGCCATGCTGGCCTCGCTCGAGACGCACGTGGACCGGCTGGACCGCGCCGAGGACATCCAGCTGCTCATCCACAACCGCAGGAACCCGGACAACATGCACTTCCAGGGCAAGGCGCTGGCGCTGCTGGACTGGCAGTGGACCAAGATGCAGGCGGAGCACGCCGAGCCCACTCGGCGACACCCGCAGAGCTTGCTGGAGCGTCGGGGCAGCGCTGAAGATGCACGGTGGGCATCTCCAGCGTCGTCAGCGTCGTCTCCTGCGTCGCGGGATGGTGTGGCCGCAGTGGCTACGTCTTCACTCGAGAGTCCACATGCTGTGCTGGCCGAGACGCCTCTGAGCGTCGCGCTGCATCAGTACTTTGCAGAGGAGTCGAGCACCGTTGCCACCTCCAGAGACAGCGCGGAAGAGCGGTCGATGGATGGCCACACGTCCGAAGAAGCAGAGGTCGCAGTGCTTGATGAACAGGCGTCACCTCCGGCTACCAGCACTGATACCTCTACAGAGTCAAGAGCTGCAGCGACGGTATCGTCCACCAAGGCGGCGAGTGAAACTCTTGTGCGTGAAGCCTGTAAGACTACCGCGGGCCGCGCGCTGTTCGTCAAGTGCTTGAACGCGCAGCGCAGTCTGGAGACAAAGGTGAAGGACGGCGCGAGCTTCCGTGCCTTGGTGGCGTGCTTCAATGCTTTCCTGGACGACTGCGTGCGCGACGACGACATCAAAGCCGCCAAGACGGCCATGATCTTGGCCGAGACGTTCTACTACCCGAAGGCTCAGCGGCCGCAGAAGGAGCTGCATCAAGATAGCGATGGCAGTGAAGGGACCATTAACCCCTCGAGTCCGTCACACAGAAGAAGCAGTGGCGTTGACGGTGGTGAGGGTCGTGCACGACGTCGCTCTTCACTTGGCTCGGATGGTCTTGGTGAGGTGGAGCGAACGAGCGAAGAGCTGCTACTGGCTGTGGACGATGCGCACCCGCTGCTTCATGGCGGCGGCATTGGCCGTGGGGCCACGCGCATGTACCTGCAGGAAGAAGTGAAGAAGCACCCGATCTGGAAGACGCCCTCGGTGAGTTCCACGACACGTACCTCTGTCTTGTCGGCCCTGTGCTTGTCTAAGCGTGGTTCGTGTGCGTTTGTTGTGGGTAGTTCTGGGAGAAAGCGCTGCTGCTGGCGATCGGGGAGGAGCTCCAGCGAACCCCGCAGCCTTGTCCGTGGGAAGATCTGCCCAGTCGCGTCCCCAAGCACGACGGTACGTCCACTCGGCTCGTCCTTCTCTCTGTGTTGCTGTCCAATTTCGTGCAAGTCCTTCACAAGGAAAAGCGCTAACGTACGTGGGCTGTGAACAGGCTTACCGTCTCGGGAAGAGGCCGTGTGTCGGGTGCACAACATCGTGTTCGGCCAGCTGGGCTCGTTCACGCTGAGCATGCTGGAGTTTGAGGTGCCGCTGCCGCAGATAGAGTCCTTCGTGGAGACCATGTGCGACGCGCACGAGCTCACGGAGGACCACCGCTGTCTACTACGCAGGAACCTGCAGGACATCTTTGCCACGCTGCGGTGAGCATCGTCGTACCCGACGGTGTATGCGACGTAGCGAACCCTTCCTGCATGCATACTTGTCAGTGTAGAGCAAATCAAGCATGCAAGACAGAAATCACCGCATTCATGTCTGTCACCGTCTGCACCGCTTCTTGGCTCGGTCTCCCACTCCATCGTCTTGCTGCGTTCCTCCTTCTTCACGGAGGAGGCCTCTCTCTTCCGGGATGAATCAGCTCAGACGCTCGATGACCATGGCACCAGCACCGCCGCCACCGTTGCAGATCGAGGCGCAGCCGATGGTGGCGTCCCGCTCCTTGAGAATGTGCATGAGCGTGCCCACGATCCGGGCGCCCGACATGCCGATGGGGTGGCCGAGTGCCACGGCGCCGCCATTCACGTTGAGGCGGTCGTGCGGGATGTTGAGCAGCCGCATGTTGGCCAGCGCCACCACCGAGAAGGCCTCGTTGATTTCGTGGAAGTCGACGTCGCTGAGCTGCAGCCCGGCGCGGTCGAGCGCCAGCGGCACGGCCTTGGACGGCGCGATGGTGAACTCCACCGGGTCTTGCGCCGCGTCAGCAAAGCCTCGGATGCGCGCCATGGGTGTCACGCCCAGTTCGCGCGCCTTGGCGCCTGTCATGAGCACCAAAGCGGCCGCGCCGTCGTTGAGCGACGACGCGTTGGCGGCCGTGACCGTGCCGTCCTTCTTGAAGGCCGAGCGCAGCGTCGGGATCTTCTCCGGCTTGGTGTTGAAGGGCTCCTCATCCTTGTCGTACACGTGCGGGTGGTTGCCGTGACGGCCGCGCGCCTTGATGGCCACGGGCGTGATCTCGGCCTGGAAGAAGCCGCGTTCATTGGCCTCCACGGCGCGGCGGTAGCTCTCGATGGCGTAGGCGTCCTGGTCCTTGCGCGAGAAGCCAAAGTCCTCGGCGCACTTCTCGCCGCAGAGCCCCATGTGCTGGTTGTTGTAGGGGTCCCAAAGCCCGTCGTGCACGACGCCGTCCACCACGTTACTGTCGCCCAGCCGCATGCCCGCGCGCGCCTTGGGCAGGTAATACGGCACGTTGGTCATGCTCTCGAAGCCTCCGGCCAGCACCACGTCCTGGCTCCCACATAGCAGGCTCTGCGCGCCCAGCGCGATGGCCTTCATGCCCGAAGCGCACACTTTGTTCACCGTCGTGCACGGGATGAAGGTGGGGAAGCCCGCCTTGAGTACCGATTGGCGCGCGGGCGCCTGGCCCAAGCCGGCGCTCACCACGTTGCCCAGGAAGGCCTCCTGGATATGCTGAGGCTGCAGCCCGGCGCGCTCTACGGCGGCCTTGTTGGCGATCGCGCCCAGGTCGGGCGCGTGCAGCGACGAGAAGGAGCCGCTGAAGCTGGCCACGGGCGTGCGCGCGTAGCTGGCGATCACCACGTCCGTGTCGCTCACGGCGCTGGACGAGAAGCCGCGCGACGACGAACAGGAGGCTGTGGCGGTGACGCGGCGTAGCGCGGCCACAGAGCGGAGTGACGCGGTGGGGGGAAGCATGGTGGCTTGAGGCAGCTAATGCGGATCTGGCGGCAACTTGGCGACTGGGTCGGGAGGGTCAACGTCTGAATGCGCTTCCAAACGGCCGATACGACGTGTCCAGCTTCAAGTGGGTCGGTTACGGGTACATCAACACTCTGCAAATTCATCCTCACGTGTCGGATAGATGTTGCTTCGTTGGATTTAGTACAGGATGTAAAGGGCTTGAACCTTTGGCAATTAATAGATTGCTGGTAGAGCGACGGTTGCAAAGTAGCGTTCGAAAAGTTTTCCAACCTGCGGCCGAGACAGTGGGTACTTGAGGTGGCGCGAAGGAAGCTGACGATGGAGGTCGCGCGAAGGTGACGCCAACGTGGCGGAGGCTGACGTGAACGCCTTGCAGCAAGCAGAAGCGGAAGCTCGAGCAGCTCAAGCGCAAGCAGCGGCGACGGGCGTGACGGCAGCACGCACGGCCGGAGCGTAACGGACACGATGCTGTTCCTGGAGCAAACACAGGGCTTCGGCTCGGGCGAGGACGGCGCCGGCGGAGACGCGCCGCCGCCGCCGTCGCTCTTCGAACTGCTGATGCAGGAGCGCATGGCCAGCGGCTTCAAGCCCGCGGCCGAATACTTGGTGCACGCGCTCTGCGAGTCGTACCCGCAGCTGGCGCTGGCTTTGCCCGTGCGCCGCTTCGAAGAGACCTACGCGCTGCTGCACTACTGCGTGGAGCGGTACTTCTTGTCGCGATACGACAGTCTGGCCACGGAGAAGTTCTACGGCATGAAGCGCGTCATGTTCCACGCTGCGACGCCCGCCAGCGACGCGCCACAAGCGACCGCGGCGACGGCAGCGACGCAGTCGACTACATCACCATTAACGCCGCACGCGAGGAAGATGGCGCTGGTCTTTGCGGTGCGTTCGCCTGCTCACAGCGCTCAAGCGTATCACAATCACGCGACTATTGTCGGGCTGAAGACCACTGATGTCTGTTGCCATTCTCTTTGTTCTCTTGTCGTGCAGGTGCTGGTGCCGTACTTGAAGGCCAAGCTGGACGACTACCACAAGACGCTGTCGGAGCAGCTCCCACGCACAGAGCGCTCCTCGTCATCCGTCACGAGTCGCAGCAGGAGCGAAGCACAAGCCACGACGCGCATGGCCACGTTCCTGAGACGGCTCCGCGGCTTGTCGTACCTGCGCTCGCTGCAGAAGGGCTTCGTGCGCGCGTATCCCTTCGCGCACCTGGCGTACCAAGGCTCGTTCTTCCTCTACCAGTGGCTCTACCTCTTCGGCGACACGCCCTATTTCTCGCCTTTCCTGCGGCGCATGAAGACCATCCTGGTGCGCGTGACGCCCGACGACGAGTCGCTCTTCCTGCAGAACGAAAACTCGCACCGGGCCAAGCTGCTGGAGAAGCTGGGCGGCTCGGGCCTGCTCTCTCGGCTGCGCCGACTGGCGTTGCGGGCCACGTGGGCCACGCTGGACCACTCGTACGTGCTGCTTCTGCTGGGCATCGCCGGCTACAAGTTCGTCGAGTGGATGTACTCGGAGGAGGGAGCGGCGGCCAAGCTGCGCTTCACGGGTTCGGACGCGCCGGTGCCTCCGCCACCGCTCCCACCGCAGTTTTCGGGCCACGCGCTGGCGCTGGCCTCCATGGACCCGGCGCTCTGTCCGCTGTGCAAGCAGCAGCGCGTGAACCCGGCCATGACGCCCGCGGGCTACGTGTGCTGCTATCCGTGTCTCTACCGCTACGTGGAGCAGCGCGGCGAGTGTCCCGTCACGCAGACCAAGTGCAACGTCACGGAGCTCATCAAGATCTACGACGACGACCGCGACGTCTAAGTGGGCACTAGACGTCTTCGTCCTAGGCTTCACGTCTCCGTTTCGTGCTAGATCTGGGCGTCCCCCGTCGTCTTCGAAGTAGATGGAGAGCGAGAAGACGCTCGCGACATCAAAGAGGACAGTGCGAGACGCTTGAGGTAGGCAGCAAGGCGCTAATGCGATGGATCGCGTCTTTTGGCGGCGCCTACAGCCTCTTGTGCGGCCTTAGGACCAACGCAGCGGCCCGACAAGCAGGGGCAATGGCAACAAGAGCTCGGAGGAGCAACCTCCTGGCCGTGGTGGCGCCCGAGCTGGAGCAGCAACTGGTCCAGACGAGCTCAGACGGCGACCTGGAGGCCTTTGCCACGGCCGTCCTGGACCTGCAGACGCGTCACGACGTCACCGCTGAGCCTGTGGAGGAGCTGCTGGGCTACGTCTTGTCCTGCGCCGCAGCCCACAGTCGGCTGAATATACTGGAGTTCCTGCTGCACGGCACTGAGACGTCGACGGGAGTGCGTCCTGCGCCGGCGATCCGCAAGTGTCTACTGCACGGGGTCTGTCGGGACGAGCGGCTCTTCCCACGACGGCCGCGCTTCCAGTGCTGCTTCGCGTTGCGCTACTTGGCGTTCGCGGCCGTCGTGTGTGTGGAGCACAAGGCGCTGCTGGCGCTCGAGTTCCTCGTGCAGCGTCATGCCCCAGCGTCGCTCGAGCTGCTCGTGGACCTGGACGTTCTGCGCTGCTTCCGCTTGGCGCTGGACCGCGGGAGCGACTTCTACGCGTCGGCACCCGAGACGTACCGTCCGCTGCTCCTGCTGCTCTTGCGTCGGTATCCGGCGCTGCTTCTGCCTCTCGTGGACGGCAAACTCGAGCGTGGAGCGGGCGTGGAGGACGCCGGCGGACACGAGCACGTGGATGCGCTTCGCTCGAGTCTCCTGTACGAATACACCACGAACCCGCAGCTCCAGACATCGACGGAGGGTCTGTAGACAGGAAAAAGAGCGGTGAGCCACGGCCATGAGCACCTGGAGAGTCCGCGTGTGGCCACCACACAACAACACCGAGGAGGAAGGAGGCAGCATTACGATCAAGGCGAGCGAGGCCGAAGGCCCGGACGCTCCGTGATGAGGCGAGGCGGCTACTTTTTCAAGGCGGCGTCGAAGAGCACGACGATGGCGCTCATGTTGTCGCGACTGCCCTTGGCCAGACACTCGTCGATGAGCAGCTCGGCGATGTCCTTGGCGTCCTTGACACCGCTCTTGAGCTTGGAGCGGATGAACTTGCGTAGCTGGTCGTTACTCATGACGTCGAAGATGCCGTCGCAGCAGAGCACGAGGAACTCGTCGTGCGCGTCGCGCCGCTGCACGCGCACGCAGGGCTCGGCCGTGACGAGCTGCTGGTGCGGCTTGAGCGCGTCGTTGCGCTTGAACCAGAGGTCGCCGAAGCTGCGCGAGACGGCCACGCCGCCGCACACGCGGCCGCGGAAGACCGTGCCGCCCGCGGCCATAATGCGCTGCTTCTCGAACTCGAGGTCCGGCTTGTGGTCAATGGAGAGCTGTAGCACCTCCTGCTTCTTGGCGTTGCTCAGGATGCAGCGCGAGTCGCCCACGTTGCCGCACACAATGTCTCGCGGCGTGACCAGGGCGAAGAGCCCTGTGGAGCCCACCTCGTCCGAGGACGTGGCCAGCTCCGGGTCCTGCTTGAGCTTCTCGTCGGCCGCCAGGAAGCCCTCGCAGAGCGCCACGGCCAGCGACTCGGGCGTCTTGGCGTCCTTCTGGAACGCCTCCGTCTCCGTCACGCACGGGATGATCTTGTCCGCGCTGTCGAGCCAAACGCACACGCCAGAGCGGGGTCAGAGGGCATGACGAATAGCCACAGAAGCCTGTAGCGCCACGTACATGAAGGTGGAGACGGAGGATCCGCCGTGGCCGTCAAAGACCGCCACGCAGCACGTGTCCGGCACGCTCGAGTGCATGGGGAACTGGACAATGTCCACGTCCTACGAGCCAGCGAGAGCACCAAGAAAGTCAGTGCGTGCGTCGCCAGCCACGGTAATACACGCGTGTCGCCCTGGCCGCCATGCGCACCTCCATGGAGTCGCGCCAGCCCTGCATACTGGACTTGCCGATGCTCATGCCAGGCGCCGAGAACGTGGCCGAGGTCTTCTCCGTCTTGGGCTCCGAGAGGAAGCGCGACATGGCTGCTACGTCTGGGTGCGCTCTCTGAAATCTACTTCTGCTGTCTAGGCCACACGCAGACAAAGACGAAGAAGGAGTGAGCACACACGCACACGAGCAGCAAAAGCTTCCGCGCTTCCTTCCAGTCACCCGACGACTTTGGCTACAAGCCGACAAATCCGCAGCCGCGACAGCCTGCGACGGCAGCCACCGCCACCCAGCAGCGTGGCCACGCTACGCTGCATGTACGGTACGGCACTCGCGCGTATTACGCACGCGCAGACACACCTGGTAGTCAAGCGCTGCCGTGGACTGGTCTGCTGCTGTGCTCGCCGCCGGAAGTGATGTGATGTCGGGCCGCTTCTTCAGGTCGGTTCGTAGTTTGTACCCTTTGGTCGGGGGAAAATGGAATGCACTGACTTCCTGCGCACTTAGGCAACTTAGCTAGATCCAACACGCACTTAATCCGCGAAAACGCCGATAGCCCGGATACTTTGTCGCACGTCAGCCTGTCTGAAAGCAAGTGAATCTACCCCTGCATGCCTTTGATCAAGTACGCACGTTTTCATTCAAGTACCCAACGAATCCCTCCCTAAGTGTCTTTCGCGACGAGCAGGAGGAATTGACAAGCATGACGCAATGGTCGCCTCAGATGCTGATGGTCGCGGGCTGCGGGGCCTCCCCCAGCACCATGACGAGACTCGTGAGCGCGCTCAACTGCTGCGCGTGAAGCGTGGCCTCCAGCGCCAAGTCCGCCACGGGCAGGCACATCGTGTCGTCGCCGCTGCCGTCCCCCGCGCTGGCCGACGTACCACCTAGAGCCAAACCTACGAGCGGCTCTCTGCAACTTCCAGCATCACGGCCGGCAAAGGCGCTGGCCAGGCCTCCAGCAAAGGCCTGGAGCATCGGGAAGCGGCCCTCCGTGAGCTTCCAGGCCTGCGCGAAGGGCGTGAGCGCGTCGCAGCTCGCCAGCGCCGCCCGGAGCTCCGTGCCTCGCGTGGCGGCACGACGGAGCTCCTGGTGCTCCTGGTCCATGTTGTCGAGCTCTTCCTCGGACATGAAGGCGCGAAGCTGCGGCATGTGCGACTGCAGCAGCGCTGCGAACTCGCGGCCTCCGAGCTGCGCCAGCTCATGCGGCAGCACTGGCGGCAGGTCGCGCGGTTCACTGGGCGACGCGTCCGCCGACGCGTCGCTCAGCTCCATGAGAGCCTCCACGAGGTTCACGAGGCAGCCGGCCACGTTCTCCAGCACCACGTCCAGCGCCTCGGGGTCCACGCGCGCCACTACGTTGCTCACAAAGATGCCCAGGTCGCCCAGGAACTCGCGCATGCTCGCCTTGAGCACGCCAAACCTGCCCAGACGCGAGTACACTGGCGCTTCTGCCCGTCGGTCGCCACTGGACGACGCGGACGCTGCCATCTCCTCGCCGCTCTGCACGTGGAAGGACAGGACGAGCTCGGCCGCCAGCTCGGCGATCACGGCCTTCTGCTGCGCACGCGGCGTCCGCGGCTCCAGCAGCTTGCGCAGCGCCTCGTTGGCGCGCGTGGCCACCCAATGCACCACGAAGAAGGCGACCCACCACACGTCGTCCACCGGGCCAGCGTGCGAGCCAGCAGTGGCGCTAGCTGTGGCTCCAGGCGTCACGCTCTGCTCCAGGTGCTTGCGCAGCCGCACGCGCTTGTCCGTGAGCCACCGCGTGTCCCGCCCCATGGCCAGCCAGCGACTCGCGTCCACGGGGACAGCGTGGAGCTCCAGCGACTCGCGGCCCTGCAGCCCGTCAAAAGCCACGCTGGGCGGGTGGCCCATTTCCTGCAGCAGCGCCGGCTGGCGACAGATGTGCGTCGTGAGCGAGCGCAAGGCGGCCAAGAAGCCGCCGGCCAGCAGCGACTCGTAGAAGGCGCTGAGCGCCAGCGTCGTCTGGCGACAGGCGCCCCAGGAGCGGTACGGCGCGGCTTCTGGCGCAGAGGAACTCACACTCCCGGGCGAACTCGCACTCGTGTGCGTGAGCACGGAGGCCTCCAGCAGCGCCAGCAGCTCCGCTGAGCGGTGCGTGGCCGAGCGTGACGTCGTGTGCGTGGCGGGCACGGCAGTAGCGGCGGCGTGGACGGGCATGGCGCCGTCCTGCGTGATGCCCAGCAGCCGCGAGCGCCAGGAGGGCGAGACGGCGTCCAGGACGCCCTCGACCGTCTGCGAGAGCGCGAAGGCTGCGTGGCGCTCGAAGAGCGGCAGCGCCACCAGGTGCACGTCGCGCAGTCGGCCGGACGAGTACAGCACGACGCGCACGTCCAGGTAACCGGCCTGGGGCAGCGAGGGCGCCGCCGTGCGCTCGCGGAGCGCGAGGCCAAAGCCCCAGCAGCGCGACAGCAGGCGCCCCGTGAGATGCAGGCTCTCGCTCACGGCCAGACGCGCGAGGTCGCGCGTGTCGCCCACGTTGGAGACCGGCAGCAGCGGTGACGCGTCGTGGTCCGGCGACAGACTGCGCGACAGCGCGTCCAGGTGACGCGCCGTCTGCGTGGGCGAGAGCCCTGCGGCCAGTGACGCGACGGCCACGTCGAGCTGCGCGCGGCCGTTGAGCGCCACGCGGTAGTGTGGCTCCCTCTTGGCCGCAGCGACGCTCGGGTTGGCGTCGTCGTCGTCCGCGGCGGCTCCCGTCGAGGCGGGCAGGAGCTCACAGACGCGAAAGCCCCGCGGTTCCCAGCGAACAGAGGACGAGCTGCTGCTTCCGGCGGGCGCCACGAGGTCCACGAGGCGCTTGGGCAGCCAGAACCAGCAGCGGCGATCGGCGGGGACGAGCGTGGCGGCCGCGGTGCTGACCTGGTGCTTGACGAGCGGCGGCTTGACCGACACGGGCGGCCAGTCGCGCTGCACGGCCGGGAAGAAGCTGCGCTTGGCGTCGTCGCTGCAGGCGCGGTAGCGCTCCCACTGCTTGGGGTGCTGCGAGCAGTGGTGCTGCGAGTAGAGATCCGAGCGGAAGGACGTGCGGAAGTACTTGAAGTTGGCCGTGGCCTTGCGCTTCTTGCCGGGCCGCTCCTCGCGCCCGAAGTGGCGGCAGAACAGACACACGACGGACGTCACGGCGCCCGACGCCTCGTCCTGCGTCGCCACCTCCAGCGCGAACTTGCGCGCGTGCGACGGGTGGAACGTGCGCTTACGGTCGTAGCCGCCCGCATGCCGCGGCGCCGGCGCGACTGCCGGTGCCGGCGCCTCGGAAGTGGACGCGGTCGGGGGCGGCCCCATATTTCCAATTCCAAAGTGAGTGGATGGAGCATTTACGGCACGACGGAGCGCCGTATCACAGTACACAAATGCGCTCCCTCACGATTGATTGGCTGAAGGCAGTCCGTTCTCCATTATCAGAGTACTAGAAGCCATTACGGCGCTGTTAGTGGCTGGAGGAAGCCAGTGCCCCCATGCAGAGAATAGACGCGTGTCTTGTGCTCCACGTGGAGGAAGATCCGGCGGCCATTGCACATTCCGCAGGCTTGTGCGAAGGTGAAGTTCAGCAAGCAGCGCTCGAAGAGACTGACGAGAGAGATGTCCGGGCTGAAGGTGCTGTGTGTGGCGGCGCTGGCGCTGCTGGCGACGCTGCAGTGCGCGCTGGCGGAGGAGGCGGCGTCCAACGTGCTCGTGCTCACGTCCAGCAGCTTCGAGCCGGTGACGCAGGCCGGCTCGGGCGCCACGACGGGCGACTGGCTCGTGGAGTTCTACGCGCCGTGGTGCGGGCACTGCAAGAAGCTGGCGCCCGTGTACGAGAAGGTGGCGGACGAGCTCAAGGGCGAGGTGAACGTGGCCAAGGTGGACGTGACGGCCAACTCGGAGCTGGGCAAGCGCTTCGGCATCCGCGGCTTCCCCACGCTCATGCACTTCAGCCACGGCAAGTCGTACAAGTTCGCGGGCAAGCGCACGCAGGAGGACCTGGTGGCCTTCGCGCGCGGCGGCTTTGAGAAGGTGGAGGCCGTGCCCGTGGGCGGCGCGCCCACCACCATGGACCTGCTCGTCAAGGAGGTGGAGACGGTCAAGAAGGACTTCATCTCGCTGCTTGCCTCCAAGAAGAACGTGCTCGTCGCCACCTTCTCGGGCGGCCTGCTGCTCGGCCTGCTGCTTGGCTGCATGTGCGGCTGCTGCACCAGCCGCGGCGGCAAGGCGCCCAAGGCCAAGACGGAGTAAGCCAGCAGCCAGCCAGCTCGCACGTCGACGGCGGCCGCTACTCTGCGCTCAAAGTGCATCGTTTGCATTTGCCTCGCTCTTCGAGAACGAAGCCTTGACTTTTGTTTCCCAATGCACTCTTTGACCCTGCTCGTCTCCGTTTTGTTCTTCTCCTCTTGCCTGTCCACTCTTTTGTCCGTGGAGAGGCTCGTACACTCGGAAGCAACGACGAAGTGAAACCTGAACATGACATGACACGTACGTCTTCTACATGGCCTGCGCGATGCGCTGGTTGAGCTCCATGAAACTGTACTTGAGCTCGAGGCTCTCGAAGAGCGAGTCCTCCACGCCGCGGTAGCTGGCCAGCATCTCGTCCACCTCGGCCAGCTTGGGCGGGTCGCGCTCCGCCAGGAACGTCACCAGGCGAGCCCGGAACGGGTTCTCTTCCTCCTCCTCCAACGTCTTCGTCCTTTTCATCTTCTCGTCGTCTTCCGCGTTCCAAGCGCCAGAAGCGGCCGTCGTCTCGGTCTTCCGAGTGGCCGACAGCGGCCTCCTCCCGTTCAACAGCGCAATGTCGTCTTCGCTCAGCGTGTACGGCACCGTGGACTTGTCCTCCGTGTCTTCGTCTTCATCCTCGCGATCCTCGCGATCTTCGTCAACAACGTCTTCCGCCTCTTCTCCCGTCTCCGTGGCCTCCACAGTGTCCTCCAACGTCTCCTTCTCCTTCTTCATCATCTCTTCGTGCTGGTCTCGCGCCTGCTGGAGCTTGCGCTCGCTCTCCTCGGCCTCGTCGATGAGCGTGCGGATCTGCGTGAGCAGCAGCTCGTTCTGCTTCTTGAGCCGGCGGTTCACCATGCGCGCCTCACCCGCCTCGGCCATGGCCACGGCCACTTGGCCCTCCGTCTGCGTGCGCATGTTGCGCAGCTCCGTGACCAGCACGCGCTTCTGGCCGCGCGCCTTGACCAGTTGCTGCGTGACCTGCAGCTTCTCCTGGGCCCACGTCGCCATCTCCTCCTCGTAGCGCTGCTCGGTGGCCGCCAACTCGTGCGCCACCTTCTCCAGTCGAGTGGACGTGCCCGTCAGGTGGTTGGATAGCGAGTAGCCCAGCTCTGCTCGACAGCGCAGCACGGCCGCCTCGGCCTGGCCCAGCTCCTGCTCCCGGCGTCGACGACTCTCGCTGTCCATGTCGCTCGAGACGGCCGCGCCCGCCTCGTCGCCGCCGTCAAAGTCGTCCGTGAGCGCCCAGCGGTGCTTCTCCTCCAGCAGCGCGTCGCGCTCCGTCTGGATGTCACGCCAGGCCTCTCGCTCGCGCTCGATGCGCCGCAGCTCGCCCGCCACGGCCGCCAGCTCCTGCTCCTTGGCCGCCACTTCGCTGGCCAAGTTCTCCGTCTCCACCTCGGCCACGTGCGTCCTGGAGCGCGCTTGGTCCCGCTCCACTGCCGCAGCAACGAACAAACACACCAGAGACGTCCACGACGTGAGTACGCAGCATCGCACCAGCTCTCCAGCGGCCTCGACGCACCCGTGAGCCTCCCCACGCTGTCCTCCAAGCTCTCCTACGACCAGCAGCACATTAAAACGTTTACAAAACATCGTCATGAGCACCGCGTACGTCGCTACAGAGCCGCTCTTCACGCCCACAGAGTGCCAGGAAGACGTACCACGCGCTCCATGAGTTGCATGTTGAGGCCGTTGAGCTCCTCCAGCAAACTGCGCGCCTCGCTGTCGTTGCCGCCGTCGCGCTCCGTGGCAGTGGCCGCCACGCCCGCCGTCTCATCCTGCGAGCCAAAGAGGCGAGATGCCAGCACGCCAGCCGCGCTCATGGGCGCGCTGAGCAGCCAACTGGGCTGGCTCAGCGCCTCGGGGAGGTACTGCGCGTACGTGGCGACGGACGCGTCGCTGGGACTCACGATCAGCGCCGTGGCCAGCGCCTGTTGCTGCTGCTCGTCCCGCTTCTTCTCCGCCTGCACCGCCTCGTCCAGCGCGTCTGCAGCCGCAGCGGCCGAGTCCATGATGCTGGTGCCCACCGCTTGCACCTGGTACAGCACGTTCTTGCCTCGTAGCCGCGAGTACGAGTTGTCCCACACGAGCGTGACGCGTCCAGCACGCGGACACTGGTGCAGGCCTTCAATGGCGCGGCCCGAGGGCGTGGCCAGGTACCGCGTGCGCGCG
The DNA here is from genome assembly GCA_023338205.1 of Halophytophthora polymorphica. Lineage (NCBI taxonomy): Eukaryota > Oomycota > Peronosporomycetes > Peronosporales > Peronosporaceae > Halophytophthora > Halophytophthora polymorphica. The sequence goes on along the minus strand of JAADYJ010000035.1, from coordinate 12,655 downwards.
TGCACGATCTCCACGGGCTGGCCAAAGGGCTCCGGCACGAAGGAGACGCTGAAGTCGATGTCCAGGTCTTCCAGCTCGAACTTCCAGACCACAAAGTGGCCGGCCTCGGGCACGGCCACCACGGTTTCGTGCCGCGAGCCGCGCGCCACGTAGAGCTTCTCGAAGGCGAAGGGCTGCAGGATGAAGTCCACGGCCGTCATGTGCGCGCGAGCGCTCTTGTCCGCTTCCTGCTCGCGCACGAAGGCTAGCCAGTCCGGGTGAAGACGCAGAGAAGTGTGGCGGCGGGAGCCCAGATAGGCCGTCATTTCGCCACACCACTGCGCCAGCAGCGCGTCACTGCGGCTGCCCTTGGGCGGGAAGGCCGGTAGTGTCCGTAGGCCCGTGATGGCGCTCTCGGCGGCGTCGGAGGCGACGGCTAAGGACAGCAACTGCACGCTGGGCGTGTCCGCCGCTTCGATGCGCTGCAGCACGTCGAAGAGCGCGGGCAGCGGCCGCTGTACGCAATAAGACGCGGCGCCCTTGGTGACAACCAGCTCCACGGTGTAGGCGGGCGGCCCGGCTGCGGATAGCGAGGACGCGATGGCTTGCGTGACGCTGGGCGCTACGCCAACGTCCGTGTCGTCCACGCTGGTCACCACCACGTCCAGGAATCCGTCGTCCTGCTCCTCGTCCTGCTCTTCGTCCTGCGGGGTGTCCTCAGCCATGGGCGCCACGGCATGGACAGCCGTGTCTTGTGTATTATCTACCGCTGCGTCAGTGCCATGGGTGGAGTCCTCGAGCGGTGGCACGGCCGTCGTCTCCGGCGCTTGCGCTGTCATTTCCGCCATTTTTGCCCGGAAGGTGGAAGACGATGAGGATCAGAAAACCTTGCTTCCGGCACAAACCTCTATGCAAGAATAAATGTGCGCTGATGGCTTCATTTTTGAGGATTCGGGCACTTTCTGGAACCTGCGTCCGGACATTTGTGCCCACAACTTGCGAGCCAAGCGGCAAATTGGATCTGCGCAAAGCCGGATACGCCGGAAACGCCCGAATTCAGCTTGTCACGCTACGGACCCCGTTTGGCGACCTGGGGATGTCGTCATGCACACCAAGACTTCAAGGTGCTAGGAACGGCTCAGTGCGGAGGGGAGAGGTAGCGAGCATGTGGTATGCGCGTGCACTTTGAAATAGACACTCTGCAATCTACCCTCTCTCGGCAACGTCGACTCCGGGAGCTTTCGCGGCGGAAGCCTCCGTATGCTCCAACGGTCTGGTGGGCCAGTGATGGCAAGCTACACATGAGAACTGCGATGATCGATCTGGCTGTCACTGCGTGGAGGACTGCACCCGCTCAGCCTCGTAATGGGATCCAGCTTTGGGCTCTGGCGCCTTGGGGTCGGCTTCAGGCAGAGTCATGCGAATGAATCGTTGGGAATCAGGTTTTGGGACGCCAGTTTAAATCAATCTGGAAGCTGATATCCGCTTCAATCCGGACAAAACGGTTTTGTTTCTGTTTTCGATCTGGCGTAGCTGATTCCGCTTTTTACAGAGAAAATGGCGATTTTGGGGAGAAAACGCGCACATCCCCGGTGACCCGGTGACCGCTGGGAGTGGGCGGCGCTGATTGGCCGACCGCATAGAGAGGGAGAGGCCCCACTTGCGCTTTGTATGTGGGTGGTGGGTGGGCCTGACCGCCGATCTGATCGGAGCTAATGGCGCGCCATAGAAACTCGCAGTCATCGGGGGCGCAAATCGCCATTTTCCGCCCCGAAATGGCAATCGGGCGCCCGAAATCGCGATTTGCGCGCGCTCCCCCTTGTTTTTGCTGGCGCGCGCGGCTTCCATAGTGCGCCGAAAGCCGCGAGGAAGAAGGCCCGAGGCCAAGCAAAGCGACGACAGGGGAGAGAAAGCGGCGGCGGCTTGGCGGGCAGGCGGGCAGGACGCGGCCCAGACGAGAGAAGCAGACGCAGAGGCGCGACGAGCTCGCGGACGCCCGCGGCGACATGCGCTCCGAGGCGGTGGACGCGCCCACAGGCGGCGCGGCGGGCGACCACGCGGCGGCCAACGCCGTGGCAAACACGGCGCCCGCGAGCGGCGTAGCGGGTGAAGTAGGGACGGTGGCAGTGGCGTCCGCGGCACCTGCGTCCATGGACATGTCCATGGCGCGACGCGGCGGTGGGGCAGGCCGGGAACGGCCGGATACGCGACGGGAAGACGCGCTGGTGGCAGCCGCGCAGGTGACGCAGGCGCAGAACGAGCAGCGGCGTCAGCGCCACTGGAGGCGCATGGTGCACCGCGAACTGCGGGACGGACTCGTGAACGGAATGTGCGTGCGGATACGTCTGCGTGGCGTGAAGGAGGGAGAACTGGCCCGACTACGGGACGACACGGTGCTGACTACTACGTCTTTGTGTGTTGGCTGCTGCGTCCATAGGCTGGAGGAGTTGCAGCGGATTACGGGGGACGATGCCGACGTGCGTCACCTGCGCATGTGCGCGTCGCGCTATGAGTCGTTTGTATGGAAGAAGAGCGCCAGCCAGGTGCAGTACAAGGAGAAGCTGGAGCGACGCATCGAGTCGCTGCGTCGCCAGCCGTCGCAGGCCGAGAGCGGCGCGGCCAACACTAGCGCCAGTGTAGCCGCTGGCTTGGGCCTGGACGTGCACGTGGGCGCTGCTATATCTCCTGATTCGTCACCCGAGGCGCAGGCCGCCGCCGTGGCCGAGGGGCTGGCGCCGTGTCATCACCGCGATCCGACGCTGGCGCAACAAGCGGGTCGTGACGCGGCCTGTGCCCTCATGGCGTTACCGCATCGGCATGCCAGTCGGCTCTCCGGTGCGCGCAAGGCAAGCGGCACTGGCAAGCGGCCGGCCAAGCGTCAGAAGCGGTCGTCGTCCGTGTCGTCGGCGTGCTCCACGTCGTCTGTGAGCTCGTCGACGACATGTCTGGCTCCGGCGGCGCGGGACGAGCAGTACTTTGCCAAGCTGCACGAGATGAAGACGCAGTACCGCGACGAGGTGGCGCTGGTCTTCCGCGAGCTGTGCCGCGTGAACACGGTGATCCAGCACTCTGCGAGTCTGCGGCGACACGAGTCGAACAACCTGGGCGACTTCCTGGCCAACCTGAAGAAGATAATTTATTTGCTGGAGCAGCAGCCAGGCGAGGTGGCCGGCATGATCCCGGCGCGCAAGCGCACCGTGGCGTACCTGGGCGTGGTGGAGTCGCACATCCAGCGCAAGGTGCTGCCGATCCTGGATCGCCTGCGCCACACGTACTCGACGATCCTGCGGCCCATCGTGCTCAACTACATGCGGAATAGCTACCGCTTCAGCCGGCGGCTCTAAGCGCATCGACCCACGCAGCGGCCAAGGAGCAGACGACGGGAAGCCGCACCCATAGAGTCGCCGGCGAGTGAGGAGGTTGCGGCAAACGCCGAGCAGCAGACGGCGGTGTGCAGACGAGATGGAGGCCGGACGGGGAGAAGCCGCGTGCTACGGGCCCATTTTTATTAGGACGGGACTAGGAAGCCGCATAAGAGAGCCAATTCACGCCACTCCCTTCTCCTGGTCATGCGCGTTGTCGTGTATCGTCGTCTTCAAGGCGGAAGAGCTGGTCGCACGCAGGTGATCGCCATGTCTGAAGCGAATGGAGCTCTTCGCGGAGTTGGATCCGGAATGGGGATCACATAATCTTCGGCTGGTGTGGCTGTAAATTCAGGCGACAACCTGAGATTTTGACTATGCTGTCCTAGTTTCATGTGGATGGCGAGATTTTCGACCTAATTTAGTGTGGCGACGACCTCTCGAAGCCGCCGCGAGTGCCTGCGTGGCAGCATTTGGCAGCAAGACGAAGCAAGGCGAGGTCGGAAGAGCGGGAGAACATGGCGACGGCGACGGAGGCGGAGCTGCGCGCGCTGGACAAGCAGATCGCGGAGCTGATGCAGCAGAAGGCAGAGGTTCAGGCGCAGCTGGAGCGCGAGGCGGCGGGCGGCGCGCGCGCCAAGCACATGAGCGCCGAGGTGGTGGACAGCAACCCGTACAGCCGCCTCATGGCGCTCAAGCGCATGGGCATCGTGGACAACTACGAGCAGATCCGCGACTTCTCTGTGCTTGTTGTGGGGCTGGGCGGCATCGGCTCCGTGGCGGCTGAGATGCTCACGCGCTGCGGGGTGGGCAAGCTCATCATGTACGACTACGACACGGTGGAGATCGCCAACATGAACCGCCTCTTCTTCCGCCCGGAGCAGGCCGGCATGACCAAGACGGCCGCCGCCAAGCAGACGCTGCACAGTACGTCCCCCTTCTCATCGCTAGCTGCATGCGTTGGCCTGCTTGTTGGCTCCATTCCCTCGTGTTGCTGACGCTTTCGCCTCGATGTTTACGTGGCTTCGCGGTCGTAGGCATCAACCCGGACGTGATCTTCGAAGAGTACACTGTGGATATCACGACCACAAGCAACTTTGAGCAGCTCCTGGATCGCATCCAGCACGGCGGCGTGGACGGAGAGAGTAAGGTGGACCTCGTGCTGAGTTGCGTGGACAACTACGCGGCGCGCACGGCGCTCAACCAGGCGTGCAACGAGCTCAACCAGCCGTGGATGGAGTCGGGCGTGTCGGAGGACGCCGTGTCGGGCCATATCCAGTTCCTCTTGCCTGGCCGCACGGCCTGCTTCGAGTGTCTGCCGCCGCTCATTGTGGCCAGCGGCGTGGACGAGTCGACGCTCAAGCGGGAGGGCGTGTGTGCAGCCTCGTTGCCCACGACCATGGGACTCGTGGCCGCCCTGCTGGTGCAGAATGTTCTCAAGTACTTGCTGGGCTTCGGCCAGGTGTCGTACTACTTGGGTTACAGCGCCATGAAGGATTTCTTCCCGTCGGACGTCATGCGGCCCAACCCGGAGTGCTCCAACGCGCACTGTCGTCAGCAGCAGCAAGCTCCCGAGCACGCCGGCTGGACTCCTATGGTCTGGGCGGCGCTGGGCCACGATGGCAAAGAGGACGTGGCTGTGGAGCATGACAGCAACGAGTGGGGCATCGAGCTGGGCGGAGACGACGGCGTCCAGGCGGCTGGGAACGACGCGCCGGAGGAGAAGAAGCTGGCCTCAGGCATCTCGTTCGCCTACGAGCAGCCCACGGCGGCGGCGGTGATGGTACAGGATGAACCTGCGGCCGTGGCTGACGTGGAAGTGAGTCTGGAGGACCTCATGGGCCAGCTCAAGGCCATGTAAGGCTGGTGGACGCAGTTAGCTGGAGGCTGGATGTGATCGTGTGGTGCTGTGAGTGATGCAGGAGGCAAAAACACGAGACTGAGAGGTCGAGACGGTGCGCTGAAGGGTGTTGTGGGCTTGATGGGGTTTTGTGGTGTGTGGGGTCTCTCTATTTGGCGTGGTGTGGGAGTTACTGTGCGTCCAAGACGTCCTGGAACGCATGGAGTAGCGCGAGACTGGCGGCCTGGATGCCTTTGCTCCAGAACCCAGCACGCAGACGGCGGTCCAGCAACTGCGCGACCTTCACCGCGTTCGCGAGCGTCTTGGTGCCGTCTGGAGTGACTGTCACAAGCACGCGCATCGCTTGCAATGCGGAGGCGGCCATAACTACGTTTGTGCACGTCTCAAACTCGTGCAAGTAGTCTGCGAAGCCCAGTTCAAGCTCGGAGATCTTCCGCACGTAAACCCGGTCGGCCTGCGTATCATGCTCTGGCAAGTCTTCGTCCAGTGAGAGGAGATACAAGTCGCGGATGCTTCGAGGCAGGAAGCTGATGTTGATGCCGAGTGCTCGGTCGTCGTCGTTGGCGTCGTCATGCTCTACCTCGACGAGCTTCTCGGTGGAGGACGCCATGGAGAAGGCCGAAGGCTGCAAGGGGTAACGCAGCAGCTCGTCAGACACGCGGTTTACACCTCGGAGGCTGATTGGCACTCGCGAGAAGCCGATGGCAGGCTCACTTACATGCTTGGATAGTGCTTCTTGCGACGACGACGCGCTGCGCAAGGATTGCACAGATTTCCGGGTCATGTGGCCGCGACCGAGCGCTTGGATGCACATGGCAGCCTCCTCCTTCTCAAGCCGCTGGTCGCGCTCGGCAGTGTATTGTCTGTAGAAGCGCTGGATGGAGTTGGCAGCGATCCGCTGCACATCCGCGAGCTCCACGGCGATCACGGCCCGGTGAGAACGAGCTTTTCGAGCCGCATGGTCCCGGAAGACTTGCTGGATTGAGCGGACCGCAATGCTGCGAACGCCAGCATCCGTGGAGCGCAAGGTGTGCTGCCGGTGGAGTCGGAAAGACGACTGGATCCTGCTAGCGGCCGTGTGCATGCCGGCGCCTAGACACTCGGTGAGCAAGCGGCTCTGGCGTCCTCGTACCACGGCTTGGATCTTGACGGCACTGAGCTCTTCCAGGAAGGCCTGCTCGAACTCCAACTGCGACAGCATACAAAGACAGAAGAGTGAGCGACGGCATGCTAAGCACACGAGTCTAACCAGCTCCTGGATCGCACCGCGTGCTCGAGGGCGACGTTGAAGTGCTTGCGCTCAATGTACATCCGACTGAGTTGACCTGCTTGCTCCAGCGCGGCCTGCTGACGGACGGCAAAGCTCCTGGCAGACGCTTGAATACACGTGGCCGCGGCGTATCGAGTTCGCGGCGTCGGTTGTGCAGCCTGAGGGCGCTCACGACTTGATTTTGGTGTCGAGGCCACAGGACTGTAGTGCGGTGGGGAGTATGCCTCCGTGTTCAGCGGAGGTGGCTCTACTGTGGCTGCAATCGACGGAGTTATGGCGTCGGCTCCACCGTCTTGACGTGGGGTGAACGAGGAGTAGAATGGCGGGAGCTCGACGTCCTCGTGGTGGACAGGAGGCCGGTTGAACGCTCGGCGGTACAAGTTCTGGATCAGACACGCTGCCAAGTACTCCACCTCCTGCTTCTGCAGCCAGAGTAGCTGGCGCTCCTCCTCTCGCCGGCGTTCTTCCCGCAGGAATGCGAGATGTTGGCGGACCTGGCGCTGAATGGACTGTGCCGCATCGTTCCGGAGCTTGATCTAGCGTTTGGCAGCAGAAAGAAAGAATGCAAGGTGAGGGTCATGCCATTCGCATTGCACGACAACGAAAGGTCTTACCTCTCGTAGTTCCTGAACCTCGGCGCGACACCGTTGACCACGGTAGAAGGCCTGCAGTCGACGACTTGCAGCCGCATGGAACAACCTCCTCTCGCCGTCTCGTACATCAGCATTGGACTCGAACACGATGGCGTCTTCCCAGATCTCGACGCCGCTGCAACCGCCTTCGTCCACTGCGTCCAAGCCTTTCAAGCCGCTCTCACCGTCCAGCTGAGACTCGTGCACAGGGTCCAGCGAGTCTCGTCGAGCACGCTCAAGCCGATCACGAACTTTACACGTCGAGCTTCGCGGGGCCACGGACTGCACGCTCGAGGCGCCGACATCTGGTGTTTCCACTCCTGCACTCGATTGCGTAACGCTGTTCACCTCGGCTGCTCGATCAGCAGCCAAGCTGGCGGGTGTGGCCTTCAGAGGACGATCCCCCACGCCATTCAAGTCGTCCTTGATGTTCTCCGCGAGCTTCTTCATGCGTCGGAGGTACTCCATATGGCTCACTCGCTGCGCCGGCAGGTCCGCGTCCGTGTCGTCGTCGTCTCCGCTGTATCCGGTCGGGCCAGCGCTCGTCGAATTTGGTTCAAGCGTCCGATGGCCAACGCAATCTTCGTCGTTTTCGTCGACGTCGTTCTCCACCTGTGGTAACCGCCTGCGACTGTCCTCCAGCGTCCTACGATGTCGTTGCGAGCTGGCTACGCTCGGTGGCCGGGTCTTGGCACTGCGAGGACGAATGCTGGAGGCATTGGGGCCAGAACTGCTGCCTGCGCACCTGCGCTTCTGGTTGTTGCTTCTCCCATTGGACGACAAGACGTCAGATATGGCGGCCTCAAAGTCGTCCTCGTCCTCAATCTCTTCGTCGTCCTCAACGACGCCATAGTCCTCGTCGTTGTCCAGCATTTCCTCGTCCCGACCGGCAAAGAACAGCCCCGCTCGCAAGTTCTGTCGGCTCTGGGCCACGTCCAACCTTGCGTTCTGCCGGTGAGCTGCTGGCGCTCGAGCACTGCCCGCACTTTGAGGCCGCTGCACTCTCCGCTCTCCGTTTGCATGGCTGGTGCCGGCCTTTGGCGCTCGGAAAGCGTTGGTGTGCTCCTTCTCCAGCTTCTTCCAGTGCAAATCCACTGCATTCTCCACCGAGGCTTTCGTTGTCACATGTGCCTGAGGTTTCTCGTGCTGGTGGCTGGTGCGTGTGGCCAGCTTCGCAGACAGAGGTCGCTGTCGCGCTGTCGCGGATGCTGGACGCCACGGCTTCCCACCAACGGCCCTCGGTCCTGAACCCCGTGGCGACGCGTAGTGCTGTCCAGCTGTGGACGGCTTGGTGGCTTTGTAGCACTGTGCGGCGACCGTGGAGCTATAGGACAAGTCGGAGTGGTCCGCAGCTTCACTCCCATGGCGCGACGACGGATGTGCCGACTGTGGTCGAGCCAGCGGCCGCCGAGCGCTGGCCACCGCTGCGGGTACGCCATTCTGGCGGACATTGGCGGTCTTTTGCTTTTTCTTGGCGTCCAGGAAGATCTTCTTGAAGGACTCGCAGAGCGCCTCGTTCGTTTCGCGGTACTTCCACACGAGCTGCAGCGCCTTCTTGTACCACTGGAGACTCGCTTCTCCGCGGCCGTTAAACTCCAGCTCGACTGCCAGATTGTGATAGGCTACGGCCAACGAGATGATCTTCTCCTCGCGAGTCTTGGCCTCCAGTGCGTCGCCCTGGCCACCGCGTTCGCTGGCGTCGTCACCGTCTTCATGGCGCTCGTCCACTTGCCCGTCCTCCAAGCTCATGAGTTCTTCCTGGGTGTGGAAGATGGCCGCTTGCGCGTGCTCCAGCGCGAGATCGTGGCGGCCGAGCTGCGACTGGATGGCACAGAGGTTCAGGTGCGTAATGGACAGGTTCTTGACGTGCGCGCAGTGGGATCCGAGCTGCGCCGCCTCCTTGAGGTACTTGAGCGCCGACTTGAGCTTGCCCAGCTTGCGATAGCAGCAGCCAATGTTGTTGAACGTGAGGATCTGCAGCGCCTGGCACTTCTTGAAGTTCCCGGGCGCCGTGATGGCCTCGGCCTTGCGCAGCATGACCAGACACTGGTCGAACTGGCCCTGCGCCAGGTACTGCATGGCCACCGAGTTGTAGCTCAGCAGGACCTCCGTGAGCGCGCGGTGCACCACCGAGTTATCCACGCCGAACATGCGTCGCTTGAGCCAGAGACTCTGCTCGAGGCAGCCCAGCGCCTCCAGGTCCATGTGCTTCTGCTTCAGACACGCCACGGTCGAGGTGAGCATCTCCAGCAGACTCTGGTCGTTGTCTTTCTGCGTGGCGGACGGCCGCTTGCGGTCAGCGCAAGCGCGTCCATACGCTTTGCGGGGTGAAAAGCCAGCCATGGGGGCCGCATGCTCCACTCGGTTCTTGCCAGGAGAGGCCCAGGTCGATTGCGAACTGTACGCTGGCATCTGGAAGGTGCTCGTTGTGACCTGTCCGGGTGCGTGCATCTTGTCATGTCGAGAGGAGCGGTCCATGCGTGGACGCACTAGCCGGCCACCTTTCTCCCCCACGCGATCGACGCAAAGCCCCGCTGACAATCCTGTGGCACGCAGCAAAGTCTCGTGTCTTGGGGATGCAGCCCTGGCCACCTTGAGCTATTTTTCGTCCACCTTCTCCGAGCTGCTCAAGCGTGCGAAACGACTGCCACATGCACAAACGTCACGGTGGAATGGCGTGCACTCGGCATGCCACTTTACCTTCTTGCTGCGTCCAATCTACAAGGAACGAGATTCGTGAGACGCCCGGCGAGTGGGGACAGCCAGCACCTCTATGGAAGCAGCGAGGCCTGGGGGACAGCAGAGCCTCAGTGAGGCACACATCTTGGCAAAAAAATCACATCGCTTTCCACCCACATAACCTCAACTTGACCCTGCGTGGCTGCATCTCGCTCGCTCGCGCCATCTCCGCCGTGCACTCGTGGTCACGTCCGCGACTGGCCGCTCTGGGGCTGCTGCTGTTGCTTCTTGAGCTTCTGCTCCAACGACTTGATGTGCTGCTGCATCTGCGCGATCTGCTGCGACTGCTCTACCACCACCTTGAGCAGCTCGTTCTTCTCGCCCTCCAAGCGGTCCGCCATCTGCTTATACATATCGGAGAGCTTGAGCGAGTCGTCAAGCGTCGAGCGCATGGACATCCGGCTGGGTGTGACGGACACCGCGTCGTCCTCGCGCTTGCCAAAGGCCGGCATCTTGGAGAGGCCATACACGCTCCGAGTCTCCGTCGAGGGTGCCCTCGGCGGGGTTGGCGGCGTCCTCGTCGTGCTTTCCGAGACCTTGACGGCCGAGCTGAACGATGCGCTCAGCTCCTTCACCTCTGGCTTGGCCGGGGATGCCGCCGCCGAGAGTTTCCGAGGCGCTGGAGGCGCAGCGCTGCCGAAAACGTGGTCCGTGCTCGTCGCTGATCCTGAAAAGAGCTCACTCGTCTGGCTTGGACTCGGCGATGTCTGCGGCGGCGGTGCGTGGGCCCAGCTCCCGTTTTGTGTCGGAGAGGGGGACGCAAACAAACTGTCCGCGCTCGGCTCCTGGTGGTGGTTCCCACTGTCCAGCGGCGTGGAGACCGCAAATGGGTCGCTACCGCTGCTGTGGTGGGACGCGAAGGGGTCGGCTGGGGGCTCGGACGACACGGGGCTTCGCTGCTCTTCGGGTGCGTCTTGTGGCGACGACTGACTGACGTTGAAGCCATGGTACGACGACGTCGACGTCGCGAAGGGGTCGCTTGTCGCCCTAGGTTCGTCTCCGAACACACTCGCGCTCTCCTTGGAGGCCGAAGCGGCGAACGGGTCGTTCACGGGCGTAGACGTCTTCTCACTGGCGCTGCTGCTTGCAGGCGGGGCCGAGAACGGGTCGCTTGTCGCGCGGGCGTCGCTTTCAAACACACTCCCGCTGGTTGTGGACGACGGCGCGGCAAACGGGTCGCTGCTGGCCGAGCTCGCGGCGTTCACGAACGCATTGCTGTGGGTTCCTGTGGGCGACGCCGCGAACGGGTTCACGTCGCTCTTCACGGACGACGCGGCACTCCCCAAGGCGCTGCCGTTGTTCTCTGCGGGTGGCGCTGCAAACGGGTCGTTGGCTTGGCTGGCGAAGGCGTTGACGTGCTCCTTTTCTGCTGCTGGCGCCGCGAAGAGATCTCTCGCTTGCGGTGGGCCACTGGCAAACAACTCGGCCGCCGAAGCTGTCGACCCGGTACTGCGCGGCGGCTGCTGCTGCTGCTGGGACGAAGGGCTCTGGAAAAACGAAGCGGAAGGCGGGGGCGACTCCGAGGCGCCGTGGAAGCCGACGCCAGCCGTCCCGTTCGCTCTGACGTTGGGGATGGTAGCGGTGGGTGGCGCACCGTATCTGCCGCCGTTTCCTGGCCGACCGTCCTGACTCCGCGGCGTCGAAGACGCATTACTTTCCGGCCGCGGCGGTGCAAAGAGCCTCTGCTGGTGCTGGTGCTGGCGCTGGTGTTGCTGGTGCTGCTGGTGCTGGTGCTGCGGCGGCCGCGGCGGGTGCGAGCTGCTGCTGTCGTCGTCCAGGTCCACCGTCTCGTAGACGCCGCCTGTCGACCGCGACGACAAGGGAATGTCCTCCATTCCTCTGGCACTGCCCGGCCCGCTCTGTGGCTGATGATTCGGAGACCCGAAGAAATTGTTCGCCTGATGCTGCTGCTGCTGCTGCTGTTGCCACTGCTGTTGCTGCGGGGGCGACGCTGCGGGCTGGTAGTAGAACGGTCCTTGCGGCGACGCGCGCTGGTACGACCCGCGGTGCGAGCCGCGGTACGAGCCCTGCGACGACCGCGGCGGCGTGGGGATCGGCGGCCGCGAGCTGTGGCTCTGCTGCTGCATGTGCGGCCCCGGCGGGAGGGGCGGCGCCCCCATGGCGCGGCCCGCGCTTGCGTTCCCAGGCGGATACTGCCCGGGCTGATACTGGCCCGCGTACGCGTGCGGCGGCGCGTTGGCGGGCCGTCCCTGCGCTCCAGAGCCGGCCTGCGGGTCTGCCGGGTCCGCCACGAAGCGCTGCAGCAGGCGGTTCATGCTGGTCGAGTGCGCGGCGGCCTGTCCTCGGGATGGGCTGCTTGTCCGCGCGCGTCCGGGGGGGCCGATTCTCGCTCGCCCTTCCTTCCTCGCCTGTGTGTGAAGATGTGTGAAGAGGCAATGGTCAAAACGATCACTTTGTTCCGGCGTTTCCCGAATTTAAAAACCGGCGTTCGGCCTGTCGTCAGGGCAAAATGCCGGGTTTTAGGCGACCTGGCGAACGCTCACGGCCAGTGCGATGCCAGTTCACGACCGTGTTCACCGGCTCGCCGAAAGACGCCTCTGCCAGGTCCAGCGCGGCCGCCACGTCGTTCTCGCTCGTCACCTGCGTACACCGCATGCAAAGGCATCGCCCCACATCTCTCCATCTCACACGCAAAAGGAAAAATCGCTCACTGGCACGAGTCGCCGAGCGCCTTGGCCACGTTGACGCCGTCGCTGGAGGGCAGGTCGCACAGCACCACGCGCGCGCCATTCTCCGGAGGCAGCACCCGTCACGAGCGCGATACGAGAGGCCAACGAGAGCACCATGTCTT